>JAJIBD010026143.1:0-114060 GCA_021461705.1 Cryptotis parvus | reverse complement strand
GCAAAACCACAGAGCCAGGGACAGCTTGGCTTCTGCAGTCTATCTTCATTGGGGCTGTGTGGTGCTGTGTGTATGTGTGTACATGCACCCCACAACGATTAGGCACCCTTCTACACTCGTTGGAGTTTCCCAATGTTAAAAAGAGAGGGAGAGAAAACAAAAATATCTTGTTGACATATGAGACTGCATCGCTTAATTGAGTTTATCACTCGCTAACTGGTAATACTTATAACTCAACGCAGTTGCGTTAGCTACAAAATAACTTGAAAAGGGGACCTAAATGATTCTTTTTCTAGTTTTATAGACTAGTAAATATATCTTCTGGGTTTGTAGCTGGATAGCTTGTTTGACCAGGCTTTATAACATACTCTACACTCTTTATCAAGCCATTTTCTAAAATATGGGGGGTGTTGTGTGAAGTATGTGTGTGTATGTGCACATGTGTGTTTTCCTGTCTTGCTCTTGGAACCCTTTGATAAAGCAGACTCCTCCTGGAGGCAGGAGCAAGGGCAGAGAGAAGCGGTGGCTTCAGCTTAAGTGGGCTTGGTTCCACTCCCATGCCGATTATTTTCCTTACCAGGAAACCTTCGTCCTCGAAACAGCATATGATTTATTCAACAATTTCTTCAGAAATTACCTTTCTTGAGATTTGATTTGTTATTCTATTGTTGCCATCCTATCCTCAATTGCCGCTCGGGTAGCGGCTTAAATTAATTCACATTGATTCTAGTCTCAATGATTCAGAAGTCCTGTACGGGACTTGAACTGAAAACACAGTGTTGTCGGAACCCTGCTCCTTTCCCGGAGCTCTAAGGCAGGCCTGGATCTGCTTCCTCGTTGCTGACCCCCTCTCTCTGTCTACACTGCCTGCGTGTCAAGACAAGCACTTGGATGTCACAGCTATCCCACCTGAGCTTGGTGAGGTGTCTTTCTGCCTAGACTATATCATAAAATTGAGAACCCAGAACAATCTCTTCATTTCAAGGTCTTTCATCACAGAAACAACGTCCGTTTTTTGCTATATAAGGGGTTGTACGCATGAGTTTCAAGTATTTGGTAGTAGTTATCCTGTGGAGCATTATTCGGCCCCCTCATAAGTACTCAGTGGGCCAAGTGTTGTATTTGCTAGAAATAGGAATGTTAGCGGTAAAGCTAAATGACAAGTAACGACCCGACAGGAAGAAACAGGAAAGTGAGAAAAAGAAAAGTTAAAAAAATGAAAACCAGACCTTCAAACAAGTACGGGAGCTGGGTTATCCGTCACAAATGTACAAAATGTTTGATACATGAGATTCCATTTCTTTCAGCTTTAGACAGCTGGAGTTGCCAAACTTTATATATATATTAAGGTGCATTTGTATGATATTTCATATAAATAAGGTTATTTTATTTAACAACTTGATATTTTGATATGCTTGTTGCTAAGGTGATCACCAGTCTTCGAACTAACACTTCATCTCACAGTCTTACCCCAGTGCTAGGATTGAGATAGGCTGAGAACATTATTAAGCTCTATTCTTAAACAATTTAAAGTATAAAACATAGTTTAAGTGTATATACACTATCCCATGCAGGAGCGCTCCAAAACTTCCAGGTTATACAAGTGAATGTTTGTACCTTTGAATTCAGAAGTCCCAAATGGGGATATGTTACCTCTGCTTTCTCTTTAGACTCTGGTAACTACCAGTCTATTCTCCTATGTTTCTATGAGTTTTACTTATTTATTTTTTAGATTCCCTACAGAGGTGAGGTCATGGAATATTTGTCTTTCTATGTCTGGCTTATGTCACTTTGTCTCCCCTTTATTTGATGAACCTGAATCCTCAAAGTAAAGCAAAGTTTAATTATCTGCCTACTGTTTAAGAAACCAGGGATTGAATGTGTACTAGATAATTAGAAATATTTCTGCATAGAATCATTCATACTGAAAACCTACTTTTCCATATAAAGAAGTGTGTTCTACATTCAGCCCACTCACACAAATCCTGATGGGAGGCTGGGGCGTGGTTCACCCCTCCATCCTTGTGCTTAGTGAGGCCAGGGTGAACTGCTTACTTTTGCAAAAAGACAGATTCCTTACTGGGAACAAAGTATATCTAAAGTTCAGTTACAGTGAATTTCTTTAAGGACTTGAACATGTTTGAAGAAATAGAGAATATATAATTCTTTATTAAAATAACAGTTATGTTATTAGAGAATAATTTAATAAAATTAATAATTTATTAAGAGAATATTTCAAATAATGCAGGATATTTGAGTGTTTAACAGATTTTATTTTGGCCCTGATCAAATAGATTCCTATAAAATAAATAAAATCAAGCTCATAGTAGTGACTTTCAAGAAACCATCAAAGAACATATGTTAAAAATCATGGTAATTGGAAAAGTTTAGAATAGTTGGTTGTGACATGGAATGTGGTCAAATTTGTTTCTAATATGCTTTGTAAGGTTATTGCTGAAAATCTAAAGAAGCTCTCATTCGTGTTCCAGCAGCTTTCTAGCCATGCTAGATAGGTGCAGTGGTGGAGAAACAAGGACTAGAAACTAGCCAGCTCTGAGTTGCTAATCCTAATTTTATCACATGGAAATCAGGGAGGAAGACCCCGAATATCTGCTCCTCAATTTCCTTCTCTTAAAATGGAATAGATGAAACCTAATATTTGTTGTGATGAGATAGACAAAATATCTGGAAGGTGGTAAATGCTGAGCTTGTCAGTGAGTCTTTATCTCGTTTCAAAACACCAGCCTTTGTCATCACACGCTCACACAGCTGACCTGAATGACACTTGAGGAGTTAGACAGTCTCAGCTCTAAAGTCAAGACGCTTTACAAGAAGCAAAGGTAGATGTCACCTCTGCTTGTCTTCTCAGGGATATGGCTAAAGAGGCAGTTTCCTAAGAATTACTCTTTAGGGATAGAGATATAGTACAGCAGGTTGGGTGCTTGCCCTGCATGCAGCTGACCGGGGTTTGATCCCCAGCACCCTATGTGGTCACCCAAGTCTGCCGGAAGTGATCCATGAACACAGAGTAAAGAGGAAGCCCTGAGCACTGCCAGGTGTGATTCCAAAACAACAGAAAACAGCCCCCAAAAAAGAATTGGTCTTCAGTAGGAAACTTAGCATGAAGGTGTGGGGTATGGGGGAAAGGCTGGGACACTGGTGGAGGGTGTGGTCCCGGGCTGTGGCATGATGTAACTCTACCATCATGAGTTCCATAAATAACATTGCTATGATAAAAAATTAAAGTAATACAAATAAGTAAAAAAGAACCCATTTTCCCATTCAACTGACTTTGCTCTTCCTACTGGACCATCCCTATGCAGTAGGAACATCCAAAATTTCTACCATCTTACTAATAGAACTCTCCCACCCTTCTAGTTCCTTGGCAACTACTGTCCTTTTTTTAATTTGTTTATTTACTCCTCTTTGAAGACTAACTCTTAAAGAGCTCTTTATACTCAGTGATCCTAATTAATCTTTCTTCATGCTCTCCTTCTAAAGCCTACTCTCATTTGGCATTCATACCTGCTTGCATTAAAAATGTTGATAGTTCCCACTAGCCTCCCTATTTTCCTCCATTTTGTTTAGTCCAGTGGCCAGTGCTCAGTTCTCTTCTTGACTTATTATGGGCATCTGACATAGTTTGACCTCTTCCTCTTTAAGGTGATTGAAAAGCAAACAAACAAAAAACATGTGGCTTCCTTTAATTCTGTTGGCTTCTCTCTTAGGCTCCTTTGTGAATTTTAGATCTTTTGCCAGACCACTGAAGGTTAGAGCACTGTAGGACCCAATCTTCTGTTCTTTTATTTATTTGCATTCACTCCCTTGGTGGTCCAATCCACTCCTTTGCTCAGAGTTCCATTTATATATCAAAGGCTGTCATCATTCAACCACTTTCCTAAATTCAGTTTAAATATCCTGACAGTATCTCAAAGACATTGCAAACTTAACATACCCAGAACTTAATTCCTTCTCTGCCCTCAGCCTTCCTTATATCAGCTGGTGCAACCATCCTTTCCATTTCTTAAGCCAATATCCTGGGAATTATCTTGACTTTTTTAAAACTCAGACTCCAACTAATGGGAAGCTAATGTGAAAGTCTATTGATCTGCTTTCAGGAGACATCTACAATCTGACTACTGCTAATCAATGCACTGTTACAAACTTTCTTACTTAGATTATAGTAATAATACTAAACTGCTGTGTTTGCACCACCGATAAAGACAGTAAAATCTATTCTCACCACAATAAGAGAGGTTTCTAAAATTTAAGTATGTGACTTTTTTAAAAAAAAGTAGTGTTACTGCAAAATTGAGAATAAGGCACAGGATTTTCTCATATGTCTCCTTATCTCACATACACATATATAACCTGTATTATTCCGTATCATACGGGAACATTTGGTAAAAGTTGATAAATCTACCTTGGTACATCTTACTCACCCAAACTGCACCATTTATATTAGGATTCACTCGTGATTTTATTCATTGCTTTCATATGATATAATTTTCCCATTAGAGAATCACTCACAGTTTTTTCTGATTTAACAATCATTTGTTCACTAACTGATTATGTTTTCCCTATCTCTATAGTTTGACACCTTTCATATGGGTAACTTGGAATCAAATACTATGTAGTCTTTTCAGAGTTCCTTCTTTCATTTCATATGCCTTGAACATTTCTTTATATCTTTTATTTATGACAGTTTATTTCTTTTTAGTTTTGAGTAATATTCCACTGACCAGGTCTACTAAAGTCTTATCGATTTACCTACCAAAGATTTCCAAATTTTGGCAGTTAGGAATAGGCTGCAATAAAAATAAGAGTGGAGGGTTTTGTATCAACATGTGTGCAGTTGCTTTGGGTAAACATCAAGGAGCATATGGCAAGGGCGCATGTAGTTTTGTTAGAAACTGTTACATTGTCTTATGTGTGTGGCTCTGAGAATCATCAAATTCAAAGACTCACATGTGAAACATGTATGACACATCCCCAGTCTTTCATGTTATCTTTTAAGGCTGCTTTAAAAAATATATTCGTTTTTGCTCAGAATCTTAGAAAGAGGGATATAAACATATTTATAGTTTATCAGAAGTGAAAGTCAAAAATCCAAAGTACAGAAATAAAAAGCCTACATGACGGATAAGAGTGATAATCTAGTGGGCGTGGAGCTTACCTTGCATAAATTTGACACTGGTTTGATCCCCAACACTCTCTGAGCAAATGGTCCTCTGAGCACTGCCAGGAGTGATCCCTGAAAGGAGAGGCAGGAGTAAGACTGGGGCACAGTGGATGTGCCCCCCCACCCCCCCAAACAAATAAAACAACACTTTACGTGAATTCATCTCTGTATGTTTTCTCAGACATAATTATCTCGTAGTACCTCTGATTTACTTTTACTTTTACTATTCTTTTACACTCAATAGATTCCTAAATGAACTGTGGGTGGAGACTTTGCACCAGGTTTTCTCCGTCTGCAGTATGCTTTTTACAAGCATCTGCTTGGATCACTGCCTTGGCTCTAAATTCTAAAATAACTGCTTTCTTAATGAGACTGCATCTAATACCACACTTGGTTGAAAATTTCAAGCTGCACCCATTCCCACATCCTACATTAAAGAAAGGCATTACACCTAGTTCTGCGGTCCTGTCTTCAGGCTCAGTAAGGTCTGGAGATTAGAGCCTCTCTCTAACACTGATTTACAATTGCAACTCAAGCAACTTGAGTTCAAGGAAGAAGATACCTTTGTAGGAGACTCTTGCTACTATAAATTCTAGAAACGGACTAAAGAATTTAGCAGGATTTTCTGGCTATAGTTACTAGGTAGCAGAACTGGGACTAGATGTACTCTAATGTTGAGGTTGCTAAGTAGTGAGTGTTAGAGATACACAGAAACTCATCAGGGCTTGAAGATGCTGTGGAATCAGTTGACAGATTCATAGACCCAAGGAAGTGGTTCAAAACCACCCAGCCCACATCCTCTCTCATTGTCACACATCCAAATGGAGACTGCTTAGGTTTGGCTCTGCCAGACCACTGTTGTCCCGCTAAACTGATTGCTCTTTGCCTTCTGCTCCAAATTCTTCTAAACAGCTCAGTAGTACATTGGATCTCGGTGAAGACAGTGATGCCTCCAGAGTGTAACGTTCCACCTGAACAATACCACTGCTATTTTTAGATCAGAGTAGCAGTAGAGCCCCAACCCCCTTAATTCCATCTCAGTTTTCTTTCCACGTTAACACCTCTGAGAAGACTATAAAATCAAGTCACTTTTGTTTGTAGGTGAGAATCTACCTTTGCTCATGAGCTACACAAGAGCAGGGATCTGTACCTTTGAAAAGGCAGCATATTCCTAACACCTAGGACAATGTTAGCACTTAGCAGCAGCTGAATGCATTTTTCTTTTATTCCCTCCATATGATCCTCTTCCCCTTGTTTTTTCATGTTGTCGTGATGACCCAGCATGGCACATAGGTCTGATTGTGATACTCACTGCATGCCACACTTTCCATTGCAGTGCTCACATGGTCAGCCACAGTGCTCACCAAGGTTTGGATTGTTTTGCTTGCACACACATGTTTATTGGGCATTGTACTCTCTCTCCTCTCCTCTTTCTTTCTTTCTTTTCTTTCTTTCTTTCTTTCTTTCTTTCTTTCTTTCTTTCTTTCTTTCTTTCTTTTCTTTCTTTCTTTCTTTCTTTCTTTCTTTCTTTCTTTCTTTCTTTCTCTCTTTCTCTCTTTCTTTCTTCAGCTTTAGGAAGGCCCTTTTGTGCTACTCTGGTATTACTCCTGAATTTGCACTTAGAAATTACTTCTGGCGTAGTTTGGGGTACCGTATGGAGTGCCGTGGATCAAACCCGGTTAGTGGTTTGTAAGACAAGTACCCTATCCACTGTACTGTTGCTGTAGCCCCATAGACATTCTATTCTTCGTTGAAGCACAGTGATCATAGTTTCGGTGCGGGCCAGAGGTTACATTTCTTGGCTATGGCACTTGCACATCTTTTTAGTTGAGGTACTTTCCAGGACCCATACACTTTTTGTGGTCCTTACAGAGACCTTGCTGTGACACTGCTGGAAATCATTTGTGGCACTGGGAATTACAGAAAACAGAGTTACTATGTTAAAGTCACAGAACTGCCAAGATTGAGCTCCGTTCATGTGGCAACTCTGGGCATGTGAACTCATGACCAGGTGCTTGTAAGACAGATGCTAAGCACAAGTATTGCTCTGGATACTGCCTAACAAATTTTTGTTAACACACGAGCGAACAACTGTTTGTTTCTTCTTTAGTATACATAAGATATTATTAAGAAAAGTAGCAGAACTTCTTCCATAATATTTCATAAATATTAAAATGTGAAAATGTTTTTTAGTAAGATTAGCACTTACAGAAATAAGGAACTTCCCTAAATCAAATCATTGGAGAAATCTAATTCAAGAGGGCTTAGGTCTTTGCCATTATCATGTGAAAGGAAGTTTGGGTTTAACAAACCATATTTTTTATACCTGAAGGAAGAATTCTGTGACTGAATGTTTTATATGCTGGTATTGTTCAATCCAAGAACCCTCAAAAAACCAAGTGTTTATATACTTTAGTCCTTACTTTAGTTCAAGAGAGATGGTGCTGTGAATAATCTGTGTTAAAAGATCCTTAAATAAAATTTAAACAGAATCACAGCTAAATGGTGACAACTGTTAAGCAACTTAATGGGGTTTAATTTTAAATCTGCTGTATCTCTGTGGATTACATTGTAGCCATAACAATTTGCCTCAAATGATAATCATCATTTTATATAGTTAATACCAATTTAAATTCCAGATATGAATTAGAAATACTGATGATGGTGATGATGATGATGATGATGATGATGATGATAATGATAATAATAATGCGGGTGCTAGAGCAATAGTTCAGTTGGTAGGATGCTTCCCTTTTCACAGCCGGGTTCCTAGCATCCCATATGAGTATCACCAGGAGTGATCCCTGAGCATAGAGCCAGGAGTCAGTTCTGAGCTCAGCTGTGTACCCCCAAAAAAAAATCAACAGAAAATAAAAATACATAGGTGGGGGGCAATATGGAGACAGTGCTTAGGGCTTACTCCTGGCTCTGGAAGGCTCACGGGACCATGTGGGACGCCAGAAATTGAACTCACGTTTGTCATATACTGTAAGGCAAATACCCTACCCACTGTGCTATTGCTCTAGCCCTTAAGTAGTGTTTTTGATACATGGCTACCTACATAAATAAGATGGCGTTCTAGTCATGCATGTGAGATTTAATATAATATCCACAAACGTTGGTCCATGAAAGAAATCTTACCCACTTCACGTTTGTGAAGATATCTTCACATTTCCGGCAAACTTTGCCCCTGCTGTTTACTTTTTCTGAAATATTTGTTGCTGGTTTGCTCCGGCAAACTCTTTCCTGTCCTTCAAAATAAAGCTGAAGTCACATTTTCTCTCTGTTTTTTCCTTGGAGCACTCTCTTCCTGCCACCATTTCTCTCTGTTTAAGGTTCATCGATATATTACTTCCTTCTTTGTGTTCCCAAAGCAAAATTTCAAGGGTCTGGGCGTTATTGATGGACCAGCTCCTAAGCTTCAAGGGCAACTTCATCATCTTTGTTTCTTTAGTGATTAGCTCAGTCCCTGTCTCCGAATATGTACTCAGTCAATTGATATTGAATGAGCTACATTAGACTATTTTTACATCCAGCAAAGGTTTATTGAAGGTTTTTGTTTTTTGTTACTTTGTCTCTTTGGTGTTTTTGCCCAGGGCTACTCCCTGTGTAATGCTCTGGGCTCCTCTGGGGACATGCTGGCTCCAGGGATCAAAACCAGGCTTCTGTCTTGCAAAGCATGCACACAAACCTTTTGAACCGTCTTTGCAGATGAATTTTTTTTTAAATATGCAAGTTCTCTTTTTAAGGGTTATAATCAACAAAAATTTAAGACATTTAATTTTTTAAAAATCTGAGCATAATAAAATAATAAAAATCAGTCACATGTAAAAGTCATTAATAGATGGTTGAACGTGTAATATTTGAATTTGAAAGGTGTGTGTGTGTGTGTGTGTGTATTTGCATGGATATATGGTATGACTTCTGCTTGAAGTTCAGAAAGGAATGTCTTCCCTTTGGCTAAGGAAATAATTTCCCTTATTAAATCGCTGAAAAGCTCTGACTCAAAGTATTGATTCTTTTGATGTTTCACAAATTAGGTTACATTCTCTCTTGGATCTTAAAAATCCCTTTTCTCTTCGCTTGATTGGATACTATCAGTCTGTGCCTTAAAGAATTGCTGAGTGTTCTGCTGCCACTTGCAGAGAGTCCATATTTAGAGTAGAGAAACTTTCTTTTTGTGCCTTGAGGTATGACTTTTTCACATTTCTGGTTTTTAGAAAACAGTCTCAGTTATAAATCCTTTACCTGTTGCTACAAGTTCAATCCTAATTATCATTAGGAAATTGAAGGTAGACGCTTTGACCAAAGTTAACAATAGTGTCATTGAAGTGAAACATCAGAACTGCATTTGAACTGAGAATTAAAATAGATAAACAACAACAGCAAACACAGGTCAGCAGAGTTTGAATGAGATTTGCTTAGGTTTAGCAAGGAAGAAAGAAACCCGTAGACAGTAATGGTAGGTGCCTTTTCCATACTGAGGCCTCTGGTGTGAATCGTTTGATTACAGATTGGAACTGATTGCCAACAATTCTCTGTTTTCATTTAGACTTGGATTATCACTTGCATTTATCTTCAACTGCTCCTATTTAATCTTCTTGTCAAAACTAAAGGGATCTGCGAGAACCGTGTGACTGATGATGTGAAAGACGTCACAAGATTGGTAAGTAAAGAATCTCCCCTAATATCTCTCTAGAGCCCCTGAGGCCACTCCTGAGATACTTGGCTAACTGGTCTGGAATGCTCAGTGCTCAGACCCAAAGGTATTGGGAGGCTGCTGAGGTCACCGCAGTAGTGCTGGGGAGGTACAGGAAGTTGAAGGGACTCGGGCCTTCTGCATACCAAGCATGCAACAGTCACCCCTGAGCTATATTCCTAGTGCTCTCTTGCACTTTTTTGATCAAGTGATATTTGCTTTATCTTGTCTTATTTTGCTTGTTTTACAAACAAGGAAATCAGTGGTATTTCTCTATATCCTATTTCTAGACACCAAATTGGGAGGCAAGTGAGGTCCTGGAGAATTTGCTGGAGAGATTGACCCAGAACACATAGTTGTGGTGACTGCTGGAGGGCTTATAGATTTATACTCCATGATCTTCACAGGGTTCCTGTGTTTATTCCCCATGATCTTTCTATGGAGTTCCTCAGCATATATCATTCCCACTTCCCATGCTGCTGTACTCTTCTCTAAGGCGCCTAACAGAGATATAGGATGGTTGTTCTGCCCCTCCCAAAAAGCTGTTGGGTGGGTTTGACATAGTTGGGGGAGTGATTTGTTGTCTAAATATTGAACAGACTCAGCACCTGTATTGGTTGTGTTGCAACTCTTCCCTCAGCAAAAGCTGTTTACCCTTCTGCCTGTGGTCACAGCTGCTTTTATGTTGCTTTCCTTAGGGAGGCAAAGCACAGAAAGGGAAGGGCATATGCATCGATGGAGTGCATTTGCACCATCTCAGAATCTAGGGAGACACTGACAGGCTCATTGACAGCCACAGCCTGTGATCTCAGGATAAGCAGTTGAGAAGAATTTGTGTAAGTTCCGGCTCAAATTCAGTAGCATGGAGTCATTTGAGAATTGACTAGAGAACGGAAGTGACATGGTAATCGGAATGAAATGAAGGCTATGTATGAAAAAAAAATAAATTATATATATATATATATATATATACATATATATATGTGTTGAGATAACAGCATGTTGAATAAGATGGGCTTTGTTCATCTTCTTGGCTCTTAAATACACATTTCCTGGTTCTTAGGTATTTTTTGGGTTCTTTGCCAAATGAATGAATAGAATTGTAATGTTAGGTCTATGGGCTTGCCAGCTGAGTACCATATTAGAATTAGGAACACAAACACACACACTACACACATATACACATTCCAACACACAATTTTGGTGACTTTCCTCTGAAATGCATCAACATGTTTTACTCGAGGGACTAGTGGCAGGTGCCGCCCCAAATTTGTTTATTATATGGCAGCTAGATGTCAGGGTAAAGTGTTGATTTAAACATAGATCACATCCCTTCTGGACTTTCTTACTTCTGATGCAATGTATTTATTAAAAAGATAATGTGTTTATGTTCTAAATTGTAGAAATAAAAACATATTCAAATATTGGATGAGTTGAACAATGATATGCTCCCAAGCATTAAAGCCATTGGTGCTGTCTTATTTGGGGGCAGGAGTATGCCGGTAGTTAAACTCGTACCTTCACTACAGTCTCACAGATGGTGAGGGAGTCATATGAAAATTACCTGTATCTGGCTCTGCACCAAGAAATTGATTCAGTAGCTCTGAGAAAAGCCCAGATATCTTCAATTTTAAAGACAGTTCTAAAAGGGCTTAAGACCACTCCTCTAAATAGTGTATTCTGTCAAAGACTTAAGTGTTTTGACCCTGTTCTTTTCTATTCTTATTTTTTGTTTACTCTGTTTTGGGACCATACACAATGGTGTTTAAGAATCACTCCTGATGGTGTTTGGGGAATCATGTTCATCCCAGTAATCAAATCAATCTTGGTTGATTGCAAGGAAAGTGCCTTCAATATCTCTCTGGCCCTTTCTGTGCTAATTTAATGTGTTTTTTCTATGACCAGTTTTGTCTATGTTGTATAGCTTACATAAGGACATCAGATTAAGGTTTGTATTTAAAATTTGCCTAAAATAGGTCATCACTGGTCAGTTACAGCTCTCCTGGGCAGCTGGTATAGCCACAGAACTGAGGGATCAGAGGGCAGCAGCCATACAGAGACGGTTTCATAGGATGGGGCAGATCATTTTCACTGAAAGAACATGAGTGTCAGATTACTGGTAAAGAGTATCCAAATAATATGGTAGTAAAGAACAATTACCAGTAAGTTCGAATTTGCTGTTTGAGACACACTACCAATGACCCCCACTTCCTGTAGAATATCAAACTACGATGTCCAGAAGTGTTAGGAAGGCTATAAGGGTTTCCAACAGCTCTAACCATCTGTTTACTTTTAGTTTTTTACCTATCATTGATACGGCGATGACCAGAAGCATTAATAAGAAAAAAGTTCCTGGAAAAGGATACTTATTAATATTGACACTAAACGATAATTCTTCACCCCAAGGGCAAATGGGGGAATCATCAAAACAGTTTTCTTTGTTCTTCTCTTCCAGCAACTGACTCAGGGGAAACTTTAAATTTCAAAAGTTGGTCTAATACAATTAGTATGACTTTGGGAGATTACTGGAAAAAAAAATTAATAAAAAAACCCCAGATGATCACTTCTAACTAAATAAAGTCCTGCTTAGTTCTCAGCCTGTTTTTCAAAGAGTAGGAAGTAGAAAATTGGAAAATAATCCCTGATGTGGGTGTGTTTCTAGCTTCAGAGACAAACCATCTGTGTAAATTAATACTGTGTATCACTAACACCATAATAGCAACACACGAATAAGTGCCATTTAAAGATTTCATGATATTAGATGAAACCCAGCCTGTGTTGATAGCTTGGTAAAAAGAATGGATTTCGGATCTTCAGAATTGATTTAAATCCAACTCTTTGACCTTGGATAATCAACTCTCTTTGCTAAATAGCAATTTCTACTTCTTAATTTTGTGCCATAGATTAAAAAAAAATCTACACATGCATGTTCATCTCTCTCTCTCTCTCTCTCTCTATATATATATATATATATATATATATATATATATATAAAATATTTTTTTACAATTTGCTGCCTTCATAACATTTTTGTGCTGAAGTTCCTTTATCAGCCTACAGACTAATAGTACCTAATTTCATAAAGTGATTATAAGGATTAAGTAAGTCCATGGAACAGTGTCAAGAACAAAGTAAGTGCCTGTTAAAATATTTTGGGTCTGGAAGGAAATTCAGAGACAATCTAGACAAACCCTGTTATAAATAAAGAATTTAAGACCTAAGGATGGTGAAGTCCGGCTCCTAGCTCCATGGCATATGCTTTATCTCCTACAACTGTGGATTTTTTCAAACTAGCTCCTGAAGTCCACCCAGCTGTTTGGCTTTTTGTTTATGTATCCGGGTTTCTAGAGATGACTTGGCTGGAAAACAGAAGGGAGGTTGGGGGAAAAAATATGTTGAAAGACATAGCTTTTAAACAACATTCATGGCTCATTATTTGAATGCTAGCCAGTCACAGTCTCTTAATGTACTTTTTAAAAATATAGCTGTCAGTGGCCTATAGCAGAAAGACTCATTCTCAACTTGTAGAGCTGCGTTTAGAAACTGTGATGTTTCCAGTTACCATCCAGGGAGACAATCATTTGCCCAGAGGTAACAGGAATGCTTAGTCCTAGGTGCTTATTATGCTTTTGCTTATTTGATATGAAGCTGGATATTTCTATCCTTAGGCTAATATTCATTTCACTAACTCAGACATGAGTGACTTCAATGTATTAGTGTCGGACAGAGAAGTGCAGTTCAAGTCAGGAATACATACGTCGTGGGTTGTTTAAAGATCAGCTCTGCTAGGAGCAAGCTTTGTGACCTTGGATAAATAATCTCTGAACCCTCCAGGGATTCAGTTTTCTGGTTTTAAAGATGAGGACCAAGGACATGATCAATAGTTCTGAATCTAGGATTCACAAACTTGCAACCCTTCTAAATGGAACTCCGAATTGTGTTTGTGTGTGCCGTATGTTCACTTCTAAGAAGAGCAACAGCTCGTCTGCTTCCCAGAAAAGTCTGTGATTCCCACCCTACTCCATCAAAAAAAATGATGAGGGCTACTAAATTACATACCTTTGCAGGCTCTTTTTTAACTTCTAAGTTTTTTTTTAATTCCATAATGATATTTCTTCAGGTTACTCCTTTTGAGGAATTCAGAAATGCCTGATCTAAAAGGGGTTTCATAGAACAAGAAAAAATTGCTTTGCAGGCTATAATCTTTATGAAGTTTATTTGAGAGAAAGAAAGTAGGTTGACACTGTGTATTTGCGTGTCCTCTCAGTAATTTCTTCCATCATTTCTTTGCAGTCTCTAGCTATGTCGTCTTTGAGTTAGGGGGTAATGAGAACTGTGTCCACAGATTCAAAGTTTGTTTGCTTGGGGGTGATTCTCATGTCACAAGGCACATGATTTATAACTTTGCTGTCATTTAAAAAAAATGTCTCCTTGCACACTTTGTACTGCCCTCTCGTCCCCATGGTTTTCATTTGAAATCATTCTGGTGTGTTTATTCAGCATAATGGTTCATCTATTTACAGAACATTTTGCTTTGTTTCTAAAAAATGTTGCAAGACTTGTTTTAAATGGTAAGCCTTACCTACCTAAAGAAAGGGTCCAGTAGCTGAAGAGAGAGTGAATCAAAATTTAAGAACAGTATCCAGAGGACAGCTGGGCTATACCCTTTAGTGGCTGTGTTGATGTAAGAATTCACATATTGAAGCCATTCAAATCAGTTACCTCTTTTGTTCCTATTCTACTCTTCATTTGCCATGCTTTTCCTTCATTTGAGAAATGAATTAAATGTGACTTTGCTGCTTTTTAGGATCTCTTTTAATCTTTAAAAATCCATTGGTAATTATTTGTTTTCTTCAAAATGTTTAAGGCAGATAGCCAAGCCAGCAGTCTTGTAAGACTGAAATTACTGTTTTTTCAATGTTGGTCTGCAAATCAATAGAATAGAATTAAAGCTAAGACAAGACTTCTGGTTTTGTGGTACACTCATATTTTAAGTAGGCTGTGCTGTTACACAACTCTTGGAGTTTATCATGATAAGAGATTATATAACATATCCCCAATGACAAATTTTCATACTTTGGATGAACAGTTTTGTATAAATTTTGATTTTTTAGAAAAAGCTTCATAAACTGTTTTAAATGATTTGCCACTGCATCAAAATGGAATTTTGGAGTCCCTGAATCATTCCATTTTTAGATGAAATCTGAGCATTTCTAAATACATATTTTCTTTTGAAGCATAGATTTTTCTGCTCTCGGATGAACAATGATTTGATAGTTGGAGTATTCATTTTTGTTTGTTTGTTTGTGCACCTGGCAATGCTCAGGACTGCTCCTGGCTCTGTGCTCAGGGATCATTCCTGGTGTGGCTCTGGGTACTGTTGTGGTACCAGGGACCAAATCCAGGTGGATCAAGAGCAAGGTAATTGCCCCACCCACTGTACTAGTGATCCCAGTCCTGGTTGGAGTATTTTTGAACAACTTATTGTTTTTTGCTTGATTTGGAGGGAAATACTTGAATCTGCCTTGTGTCCACGTCCTCTGGGCTGGGTTGTGGGTGGACTCTTGCAAGGCTGTGCTCTAGAGACCATGGGGGAATCAACTGGGCTTCTTGTTTGCAAAGCATGCACCCAACCTGTTGGGCTATTTCTCCAGCATCAATGATTTTTGGTGTGCTTTTTTTTTCTTTCTCTCTTTTCATATCTAGAACGTATGACAAAGAGTAGACAAATGTCTGGCCAAGGGTATCCAAGTCACCTCTGTTCTCCTAAGATTTAGAGATGTCAGTGGCAATTGAATGATGTGATCCTTGATACAGATCAGTGGCTTAGGGTTACAAAATTCAGTATTCAGAGTTCTTTTTCTTCTTAGTCCAAAATCCTATAGGATATGGTCTGTAATCAGTGCTTAATTGGCTTGCAAAAGCTTTTCTTTCTTAGCTGAATTTTCACCATTTCCACAAGCTATTCTTTATTTATTCTTTCTATTGTCATTGAATATGGTCAATCTTTAATCAACAGCAAACAGTTAGCAAATGGGACCCTTTGGTAAAGTTAGCCCATCATCAGATGATTTGCTTTTGTAGTTTTATACATTTTTTAAAATAGGCATTGTATCTGTATTTTCATACTACAAACCAAAAGTTGTTGGAATAAATTGTCTTCTGGTAAAAGGCTTTGTTTGTGTGTGAGGAAGGTGTTCCTGAACTAATTTCTCATTTTACTACCATAGATCTACCTTTAAAATTTGTATAGCCTTGGGATTAGAGAGATAGTACAATAGTTAACAAATTTGTCTTGCTTGTGACAGATCTCAGTTCAATCCCTAGGACTGATTGAGAATTACCAAACATATAGCCCTTAGAGTATAACCAAATATAGTCTCTAAACACAGAATCAGAAGTAAACCCTAAGTAAAGCTGGTGTAGGTCAACACACCATGCCTTCCCCCCCAATCTTTATAATCTTGGTTGTTCTATTTAGTTCTACAAAAAGGAGTGTATCTACTTTTTCAGCTTTCAATTTATATATAATATAAACCTCTACATTTCTAGAGGCTTTTTAACCATATTCTCTTATTCCAGTTAATTCTTACAAAGGCTACTCAAGCCTTCCTAAATATGTATTCTACTTGCTTAGACACGATCAGTGAAGCATCTGGGGCCGGAGCCATAGTACAGTAGGGAGGGCATTTGCCTTGCATGTGTTTGACCTGGGTTCAATCTCCAGCATCCCATATGGTCCCCTAGCTCTGCTATGAGTAATTCCTGAGTGCAGAGCCAGAAGTAATACCTGAGCATTGTCGGGTGTGACCCAAAAAAGAAGAAAAAGAAAAAAAAAAAAAAGGAAAGAGAAAACAATCAGCGAAGCATCTCTCTCTTTACATGAAAAATGAAAGTCAGACTGAAAACTTTTAGCAATGACCTAGTTCACTCTTCATTTTGTGAAGGAATAAAATTAGTGAAAGCTACAAAGAAGTCATTAACCGAAGGTGAAAGTGAGAGCTATAGAGTGTTGGTACCACAAGTACAACTACCCCACTGAACTTAACTTCCTCTCACTGGATTACATCAACCCTCTCTCATATAGCTATGCTAGTGTGTTCTTACCTCTTGTCTTCTAGAAATTGATTTATCTGTCCCTAGTCTCCAGACATACCAGGTACTTTCTTCCGTGTCCTTGTATATGGCCCTTCCTCAGTCTAGAATGCCCCATTCCCTTTCGAGCTATAATAATAAAGTTTGTATTTGTCCACATACCATGATTAAACATTGTTTTAAGCATCATTGGATTCTTACTCAATCCTTCATAATTCAGTAGGCAGACTCTAGTATGATTTTCATTTTATGGAAATGAAGACTAGAGAAGATTAAGTGACTGACTCAGACCTTTTGGATTAGTGTTTGGGAGAGACTGGATAAAATCTGAACAATCTATTCCTATAACCTAAGCTTTTATACCTCTATCAAACTAACTTCCCTAAAGTAACATCTTCCAATTCCAGGCCAAAGACTTCCTCTCCTCTGTCAACCTTTGCACAGTGACCACTATGCATCAGAGAAGTGACCATAAAAATCTATGTCTGAGATACACATGACAACCCTTTAATGTATGTTCTGTAATCCATAGTCTGGAGGGAAGGAAAAGAGAAAGAGAGAGAAACGGAAAGAAATAAAGAACCTGCCATGGAGCAGGGCTGGGGGAGGGCGGAGGGAACCGGGACGTTGGTGGTGGGAGATGGGCACCGGTGGCGGGATGGGTGCTGGAACACTGTATGACCAAAACCCAAATATGAACTTTTTAATTGTATATCTTTGTAATTTTAAAAATAAAAAATTAAAAAAAAATCTATGTCTTGGCTGCACACTTGATAAGGGACAAACGCAATCCAAGAAAGCATAATGGGGGCCAGAGCCATAGCACAGCAGGCCATAGCACAGCCATAGCACAGCCATAGCACAGCACTTGTTTTGTCGCCTGGCACCCCATATAGTCTCCTGAGCCCTGCCAAGAGTGATTCCTGAGCACAGAGCCATAAGTCAGCCCTGAGCAACACTGAATGTGGCAAAAAAAATTTTAAGCAATAAAGGGGCTATTGCTCTGTGGATAACTTAGCTAAGACTAGTACATACAGTCAGGATACTTCCTTAACTTCTTTACTTCCACTGAGGGCTCCTGAAGTTTGTGATCTTGCAATGTCAGGTCATCTTTAAGCTTTTTTGAGACGTGATATTACAGCAGGTAGGACATTTTGCCTTGCATGTGGCCCACCCTGGTTCAATCCCTGGTATCCCATATGGTCCCCTGAACACCGCCAGGAGTAACTCCTGAGTGCAGAGCCAGGAGTAACTCGGGAGCATCGCTGAGTGTGAGGCAAAAACAAAATTTTTTTTGTGTTCAATTGCAAAATAAATGTGAGGTTGTAGCAGACACTATGAAAGTTTATAAAATGTAAACCACTTTTAGGCCCTGGGTTTGATTCCCAACAATACCCCCTAAAGTAATTCTTTGTGTAGTTGTTTCATAAAAACTAGAGAGTTACTCAGTTTTAGACGTCATGTTGTTTAAGAAGCTTTTTTTTGGGGGTGTATTAGGGGGTGAATGGACAGGGTTTGAGACATATCCAGCAGGACTTTCTGCGAAACTTGGGCTCTTTTCGATTGTGCTCAGCAGTGACCCCTGTTGGTGGTCAAGGTGTACATATGTAGTGCGAAGACAAAGTTTTCTGCTTACAAAGCCAAACACCTTACCTTCTATAACTCTATGGCCCATGAATATTAAGTTTTATACTTGCAAAGGCATCACCTATGTCCTTGCCATCAAGACTTCTATATAATGACCTGGGCATTGATTCTCAGCAGAAGGGATAAAGATCCAAAAGACAAAAATTGGAGATCCAAATGACAAAAAAAATTAGGAAGTTATCAAGGAAGAAGGTGTTAATCTTTAAATTAAAAAATTTTTAATGTTTGAATATGCATAAAGAGACTTAAGTTTTAAACTCTAAATATCTGCAGGGCTAGCCACAATGTGTAAAACAAGAGGGAGAGAGATGCAGAGACAGAGAGGGAGACAGAGAGAGAAAGAGAGGAAACAGGGCTACCTGCTGTTGAGGCAGCCTGGGGTTGGGTGGGAGGGGTGGGGTACATTGGTGGTGGAAATGGGGCACTGGTGGAGGGATGGGTGCTGGAATACTGTATTACCAAGAACCAATTGTGAACACCTTTGTAATTATATGTCTCACGGTGGTATAATAAAAAATTAAAAAAATAAAAATAAATTAAATGTTGGGGCCAGAACGATAGCACCTTGGAGAGGGCATTTGCCTTGCACATGGCTAACCCAGGTTCAATCCCTAGCATCGCGTATGGCATATGGTCCTCCCCTGAGCATCACCAGGAGTAATTCCTGAGTGCAGACCCAGGAGTAATCCCTGAGCATTGCTGGGTGCAACAAAAAAAAATTTAAATGTAAGCTTCTATGCAGCCCAGATGTTTTCTTTTATAAGCAAGGGCTTATCTTATTGGGGATGGCATAATGTGGAATGATGATGAGCCTCAAAAGTGGGAAGCATGTAGAAGAGCCGAGAGAGTTAGTGGACACGTGTAGCGGAGTTAAGAGCCCGGTTGGCTGTGTCGTTGGAGCTCCGTCTAGATTAACAATGGGTTCTTCTCTGACCTTGGTCTTGTTATTTGACTTCTGATTTCCCAGCTATTTGTTAAAAAAGACATATTACAGGGATCTGAGATTGAATGTGATTATGCAGTTTAAGCCCTTTATAAGCACGGTACTGGGCCCATAATAAATAGAGTAAATTTTGGGTGCAGGAACTAATGTTTTGAGTATGGGTGATGCCACTGATGTAGATGATGGTAAGCACAATGGAATCAGTTACTTCTTTGCTCCTCTCTGTTTACTTTATGTCTGTATGGATTCTTTTCCCAAAAAATTATTGCTAAGCTCTAGAAACTATTTGCAATACTAAAAATAAACGTATGGGTTGTGTAATGGGAAATACACTTCACTGTGTCATCAGGGATGGTATAATTCAGCAAACAAGCATAAGGCCCAGCTTTCTTTGGGGGAATAGGAGGAATTTAAAGACGGCATGAAGAGGAAAATAAATCTACAAAATAATGGTGGTCCCAGTAAAGATAAAACAGTCTAAAACCACATGTTCACATTTGTTTTAAGAGCCAATAGACTTAAACAATCCTGGGCTGTATTACTCAGATAGAAATTTTAACAATGGTAGAAGGATAGAATGCTAGCTGATGCTCTATGTTAGAAAAGAAATAAACTTAGAACTCTATAACTTAAAGGAAGTATGAGTAGAAATCAGTTGCTTTTATAGCTCTTAGTAGAGCATGGATTAAGTATTTACAATATATTGTGCACATTCACTTATTTTATTTGCTAATGATTGACGTGAGTATTTCATTTTTATTTTTACATGCCGGAAAACAGTATACAAAATTTAGAATTGTTCCACAGTCTTATTTCCAGATCTGTGCTTATTCAACATATGTCACAATAACTGATGAAAATATTTTTTAACACTTTAAGAAATGAAAGAAGCATTTCAGGTATTTCAAATATTCAGGCTTGGACCAGAGTGGTAGTATATTATATAAAGCATTGCTTGAATGCAGGTGACCTGAGTTCAATCTCTAGCTCTGCATATGATCCCCCCAAGCACTATCAGGAGTGATCACTGAGCACAGCCAAGGGTGACCCCAATCCTCCCCCTGCACTCAAGGAAAATAGAACAGCCTTAAGTCGGCATATTAATAGTACAGAACTGTATATAATCTATTTACTTGAGAAAGCATTTCCATTCCAACTACAAAGTTCTTTTGCTGTTTCACTACATTATTTTCCCACAGAACCATCATTGAAAATTAGGTCCCAAATGAACATGCATTCAGATTACCTCTCCTACTTATTAAGAAGGTTTAGTAGGTCTGTTGCGGCATTTCAAACAGTGGTTGCCTGGTGATGTTGAGATATTAAGAACTGATAAGAAGAATGAATTGTATTACAGATTCTAGGGGCAGGTAATAAAGATAGTCCTAGAAGGGAATTCCAAGACCACATATGGATATGAAATTCAGATTGTCTTTCTATAACTGAGGAGATTATACTTAGGTACTTATAACTGAATTTGGAATCCATAATATTCGCATGCTCATATATTTTATTTTTGAAGAATGCTTTTGATTACAGAATAAACAATCTCTATGTATGAATTGAAATTCAGTATCAATTAAAAAATACAACAGGTTATGTGTTTTTCTAAATCACTAAAAACAATCACTAAAAAAATGATTATTTGATTTGTATGGGCTTTCTTAAATATATATTCACTCTCTTTCTTTCTTTTTTTTGTTGTCTCTCTAGGTAGCAAATCTTCCAAAAGACTACATGATAACCCTCAAATATGTCCCGGGATGGAGGTTTTGGTATGTATATTCCTAAACTCCTTATCATAGTTTACAAAAAAGAAATGGGATTATTTTTACTTGGGTAGGAAACTGACATTTAGAAATTTGCTAATTATCATTATTTAAAGAGAATATCTTTGGAAATTGAACTGTATTTTTTGGGGGACTAACCTTTAATTATGGTGAATATTTCAGTGTTAGGTGCCTTAGATTTCCCCACCATCATAGAACCATCTTTAGAGATAGCCACAAGTTTCTTTTCACCTTAATCCCCACAAGAATCTTAATACAAAATTTTGTAAATTTTCTTTTTATATCTGAAAATGTGATACCTGTCTCTTTTCTGTTTTTTTTTGAGAACACGAGTGATTTGTTTTTGAATCTACTAGCAGCGTGTTGCTTCTTAGGATCTTATAAAAATGTGTACCACAAATTTGATTGGTGACCTTTTGTGATCTTATATTTTTACTGAAAATAATGTATATGTACATAAGATTATATGGATTTTTATCTTTGTATCTTACATTATTATTGTATTTCATATACCACTTTGCAACTTGTTTGTTACTTTGTGACATGTCTTTGTTATAAAATGGTAGTAATGACCATTTTAGGCCCATTAAGTATCCCAGGTTGCTTGAGTTAGTTTAAAAACATTTGAAGCTCTCTCTCTCTCTCTCTCTTGCTCTGTAAACCCACATCATTCCATAATTTAATAAATACTTATTTCACATTTACCTTGATTATATGTTTGAACTTTTAAGTAATTCCTGTGGGTTAACAAATTATTATTTCCCAGGTAAAGTTATTAGGAATACCACCAAATTATTATGCTTTATAATGTCTTTAGATGATATGTTATTTATTTATTTATTTAAAGAAAATGTTAAGAATGCATTTATTTTCATTAGTTACAAAGCACTTAGTATGAACTCTAAAGCTCCTCAGCACTGCTTAGAGTACACATCTTTGTGTTGAATGAATTATCCTTAAGCTTGGGTCAGCTGTCTATACTATTGAAGTTTAGGGGAGAAAAATAGGAATGCAAAGTTATATCTGAGGACTGGAGAGATTGTACAGCAGGCATTGTGATTGCCTTGAATGTACATGATCCTAGTTTAATCTTTGGCATCCCATATGGCATGGTCCCCAAGTATCGCCAGGAGTGATCCCTGAATGCCATAAATTGTCATACACACACACATAGCAACTTGAAAGGAAATTAATATAATCAATCACTTCATCAGCAAGTATTTGTTCAGGAAAAATTAGGGAGCCAGCTCTTAACTTTTTGTTCATAAGGCTAACTGATATGTGTTTCTTTCTTAAACATTCATAAAAACTAGGCAACTATGTCTGCCATTTCTCTAACACTTTCTATTTTCAAAATTAGTTCATACATTTGTTCTTTTTGATGACTAGAAAATCCTGTGAGAAGGGGGAGTCTAGCTACCAGAGATTCGACTGTAGAAATCACAAACTGTCCTTTATAACCCAAAAAGTATTTGGCCCAAGGTCATACAACTAGAAAGTAACAGAGTCTTAAAAAGAAATCCCTAAATCATCTGTTTCTTAACCCTGGGTCACAGATTGTGGGTGTGTCTAAGTAAAGACAAAAGTAAGAGAAAGTTTTCTCAATGAAACGTTAAGTAGTAAAGACCCATCCTAATTGGTAAAGATTTTAGGTTTAGAATTGCCAAATTTACTTGACAAACATAAACAAATAACATTGCTCTTTGAAAGACAATAAATGATTCTATGCTGCTATAACTATAGATAGTGCTAAGTCATAGATTTCAGTATTGACTGATCATAACAAAAGTCAAACTTATAAAAAGAACACCAATTCATTGCCACATAGTTTTGCTTGTCTCCGTAATTAAGAAAAGTCCACTTTTTTTTTAATCTTGGCACACTATTCTGGCACAACTGGAGAAATTGTTCTTGGCTACCACAGTTGGCAATAAAAAACAAGCCTGTGCACTGTGCCTAGGAAGATCGGGGTCTTGAGCTTTGTTTCACCTCATTTTAAAATATTAGCAGTCTGCCAAAACCACAGGAGTTTCCCAGTGGAGAGGCCCCTTATTATTTGTCCCTGGTCACAGCCCCAGCTGCCTTATCTTTTGTGTAGAAACAATAGAGGGTGGAGTGGGAGTCAGGGTGGGTACCAGAAAAGCTTTTCTGGGGCCAAAGCAATAAAACCGGGCCTGAGGCATTGGGCAGAAGAAAGCAGTTGAATAGAATGTACTTGAAAAAAAAATTTTTTTTGCTTTAGTGTTAAAATACAGCAAAAGACTCCTGAAAAGTGAAGGGTGCTTTTCTAAAGGTTCTCTTTACCTTGCTCATTTCTCTTTCACAAATAGCAGGGTGAGATGGATCAGTGGTATTTAAATCAAGGGATAATAACCAATTCTATTTTCAACTCCAGCAAACTATACTTCCAGAATGTTAGGTTTTCCTTTAAAAATTTCTAAGCTTTAAAACCTTAAACATCTAATTCTTTCCATTTTGTAGTAAAGCTATTACATAGAGGACACAATATATGTTACTTTTATAAACATTTTGACCTTTAAAAAATCATATATATTATGACTACCTTGTATTTGATGAAATGCTATCAGTTTTTAATGAAAGTAAATGACATATTAATGAATTTCATTATGTATTATGTATCAAGTTATTAATATATAATATTTTATTTGGAAGTATTTTCAGGTTTGCAGTAAAGTAGTAAGAATATTCACAAAACACCCATACATACTTTAACACATTCGTTTTTTTAGAATTTGACCTCATTTGCCTTACTCAGTAATTGTTTTCTGTGCATGCATAAGTCTGTTATTTTTCTAAATCTGTTAAATAAGTTACATAAATCATGGTTGTTTAATTTATCTCTAAATATTTCAGTGTGTATTTCCTAAGTAAAGGATTTTCTCTTACATAACCACGGTATGGTTGCCAGTTTCAATAAATTTAGCAAATGACTAAAATACTTCAATCTATTGGCTGTATTTTAAATTTATTTTTAAAAGATTCTTCATTTCTTTTCTTCTAGTACAAAATTCCATCTAGGATCATGATTTGCATTTATATATCATGAGTAGCTGGCAGGATAATGGTTCCTCAAAGATGTCTCAAGCTGTGAATCTAAAACCTCACAAGGCACAAGGGATTCTGTATGTGTAATTAACAGTATGAGGAGGGCGAAATTAACCTGAATTATCCAGGTGGGATCAGCCTAATCCTGTGAATCCTGATAAGATTCTGGAATGGTAGAGCCAAGGACAGGAATTTGAAGATTTTACACTCCTAGCTTTGAAGATGAAAAAAGAGGTCACAAGGCGAGGAATGTCAGCAGCCTCTACAATGTAGAAACTGCCCAGAAACAGATTCTCCTATAGACAATACACCTGTTTAAAAATTTTTACTTACTAAGGACTATTTTGTGTGTTTGATTTCTAGTAACTGAAAAATGATAAATTTGTGCCTCTTACAGTTTTGATACAACCTAATGCTTTCAGGAAAAGTAATATATCATCTCTTCAACAACTTTAAAACTTCTTTAGTCTTAAAAACATTAACATTGTTTTAATATAGCCCTTCTCCTTAAGTGAAATAATATCTCTGCCAGAAACCATTTGATGTTTCTTAAGGATTATATTCATTGCATTCTAGCAATGAATGATGCTACCTAAATGACTTAGCCTCAAATGATCATATTCAGAGGCACACAGTTTCCACTGCCAACTCATGGAATCATTGTTTTTTTGTCACTAAAGGGTGCAGCTATTTCTGTGCATTTATCTTTAGGAAACTAAGTAGTAATGTTTGGGGAGACTCCTTAAGAATATGATAAATCAGTAGTAGGTTTTGATTCTACCACTCAGGTATGATGCAAAGTCAGGGATAGAATTTAAATCTGCCACCTATTTAGCATCTTACCTGACAGGCCTTTACTGTCATGTTAGTTTTTACTTTTTTTAAAGGGTGTGCTGAGCAAGGAGGTAGACATGTATTGTTACTCCCAAAATGTGTCTCTGCAAATGGTGATTGTATGCACAACACAATTTCACTTCAAGGCTTTTCTTTCTGCATGTGTCTGACCCATTCTAAGTTTGCTAATGTAAGGTGTGACTCTCCTTGAGTATCATTGTATCACTGTATCACTGTCTTCCCTTTCATCATCGATTTGCTCGAGCGGGCACCAGTAACATCTACATATGTCCTGTTTCATGCAAGTAGAGACCAAGGGCAGTTGCTTGCTCCAGGAACATAAAGAGCCTCAAAACATTTGATCAGGTCATGGGAATGAGGTCTATAATTGTTACTGGTATCTGGTATATCATATACAACACGGGTAACTTGCCAGGGCTCTGCCATGTGGGTGACATCCTCTTGTAGTCATCTCTAAATCCAGCAGTTATTGATGAACCTTGTGGCTGGAGCTGGGCTGTGATAGGCTGGTCTGCTGGGTGGAGTTCTGATGAAGTCCAAATGTGGAAAATGGAGGCCCCTCATGGAGTGGGGGTCATCTGGCTTGTTGCGAGGCTCTGCTGGGGTGGCAAGCCTGGGCTAGAACCCGCCATCCACCTGGGCCCGTGAGCAACTGGGCACAGGGAGAGTCAGTACCAGCTCTGCCCCATGTCTGTGAGCCTCTGGACCAGCATACCTGGGCCGGATTTAAAAAAGGATTGCTGCAGGGTGGATCTCTATGAGCTGGGCTGTGATAGGCTGGTCTGCTGGGTGGAGTTCTGATGAAGGGAAGTTCGGATGTGGAAAAGGAGGCCCTCATGAAGTGGGGGTTGTCTGGCTTATTACAAGGCTCTGCTGGGGTGGTGGGCCTGGGCTAGAACCCTCCATCCCTCCCGGGGCCTCGTGAGTGGCTGGGCACAGGGAGAGCCAGTAGCAGCTCTGCCCAATGTCTGTGAATCTCCTTAAGTAGATTGTTGTTTTTTTAACAAACACATGCATCTGATCATTTTGTTCTTTATACACATATATATATATATAACATATGAGAATAATGGAATATATATAAATATATATGTGTATATATATGTATATATGTGTGTGTGTGTGTATATATATATATATATATATATATATATATATATATATATATATATACATACATATGATTAATGGAAACAAGAAAGGAATCTCCTGACACAAGGCCTCCAAGGGTCTTGCAGTGTAATGACTCTCCAGTCCTTTTGCAGTTCCTCAGCCTTCATGTTCTCTGCTGGATTTCTCTTTCTGCAGATGGTTTTCTCTGTGTCTGGAATGCTGGCCTTTTGATTTAGATAACGCCTGACTTTTTAAGCTTGAAGGAAACCTTTCCCTTCCTCTCTGATGAAGCCAATATTAAAAACTCCTCTCGGGGCCGGAGCGGTAGTCCAGCGGTTAGGGGAATTTGCCTTGCACGCGACCGGCCCATGCCGGCCTGGGTTCGATCTCAGTATCCTATATGGTCCCCCGAGCACCGCCAGGAGGTAATTCCTGAGTGCAAAGCCAGGAGAAACCCCTGAGCATGCTGGGTGTGACCCAAAAAGCTAAATAAATAAATAAATAGATAAATAAATAAAATTTAAAACAACTTAAAAACTCCTCTCACGATACTTCTCAATGGAGCAGTTTGGTGCTTATTTGTGGAATGATTTAATTGATAATGTTTTACTAATCTGTACACTTTGTGAGGGCAGGAGTTGTGTATTTTGGCTCTGTCTTTTATTCTAGTGCCTAGTGGATGATAGGCACTTAACAATGATCTGTTGAAAGGCAGGAAGGATAAAGCTCATCCACATGTTAATATTTACCATTTCCTTGAGGCACAAATCTAACCTGAGTACTTCATGAATTTACTGTAATGAAGTGATTGCCTATAATTCATCATGTAAAAGTTAGCACCTCAAGTTATATTTTTCTTTTTTGAGATGTCATGTATTTTATGAAAATTCAAATCTAAGAATATCTTACAATTTTGAGAAAATCTGTTTCCTTGAAACTCTTGTCTCATTAACTTGTATTAAGTCATTTCTCTATCTAAAAACTTTGACATTATTCCTGAGACTTAAGATTGAAAGTGAAGTTCCAGGGGTCACTGATGTTCCCTCATGTTCATCATCTCACCACATCTTAACCATCTTACACAGTAGCCATATTTTAAGCAATAATTAAAGCGGTAGGAATATAACATCTTCATTGATAGGCACATATTCGAAAAAACCCTTAAGAGTACAATTAAAGTTCTGAATAGATTAAGTAACCTTCTGAAATCAGAAACTATGCCAGTAATGGTGCAGCTAGACACACATTCTCTATTGTCCAGCTTCTACACACTGTTTTTCCTCACGGTGCTCAGGGACCATATATGAAAGAAAAGTTATAGAAAAGTATTTCTGTAGTTTGTGCTATTTGCCATCACAATCAAATTGAGGCTCTACCTCACTTTAATTAAAGCAAAAATAAAGTGAGATGTCTAAACCCAACAATCGAAAAACCAAATTATTTATCAAGTGATATAAAATATATCATTATAAAATATGATTTATCCCTAAGGAACTTAATTTCGAAGATTCAGTGTTGTTCAGATAACAACACAGTTGTTTTGCAGAATGCCTTTCTAGGACTGTTTTAGATTTGTCTGTCCATGGAACAGTTGGCGAAGTGAGTATTGTCAACTTTTCAATATTAAGAGCAAAAGTCAGGAGAGTAGAGTGTCCACTAATAGCCATTGACAACACTTGCTGTGAGGGGATACATTACTCTGAGAAATTTGCTCCCATTACTCCGACCCTTGAACTTGCTGAAATGAGGCAGAAATAATCATTTATTCCCTAAAGATCTCTAATTATCTGAAGGAACAGAGTGTGTGGTTCAGAAAAGAGACAACATGAGTCATCGTGAGCCTAGGAAGAAAAGAAAAAATTGTCTAACTCTTGGATTTAAAAATTAGACAAGCTCTTGGAAAACTCGACTTCTAAGTGTCTATTTTAAATGTATTATAAGAGAAATCACTTCCTTGGTCTAGGCCTTGGTTTCCCCATTTACTGAATTAGTAGGTTTGGATCAGAGGGGCCTTTTGAGTATTCCTTCCAGATCTGAACTATCGTGGTGAATGGCATGGCTCTATATTGACTGCTCAGCCAGGAGATAGCTAGAAAAACACAGAGGAAATAAAGGAATGCTTTCTGCCCTGGGCATTCATACCTCTAATTTTGGCAAGACTGAGGATTGAAACACATTAAAGGACACAAAACAAAAGCAATCAAGCTGGGCGGTATTGCTGGTAATTAGATTAGTTGGATTAGAAGACAAAGTAAATAACTCTTTGTGAATATTCCTCAATGGTCTCTCAGGATATGAGCCAGAGTTTTTCTCTCTTATAATCCTGAATGGATTTCTCTGGAGACCTGTACTGCTGGGCCACCAAAGAAGCATGCCTGTGTCTCTCTGTCAACACTACCAAAGGAAAATAATGCCAAGTACATCGTTGAGAAACTGTCACAGTCTATTTCATCAACTTTAGCTGCTAATTCTGTAGAGCTAATGGTGACTGCATTTGACACCTTTCTCTAAAGAAGAAGAGGCATGTGTCAAATTCTTTCAGCCAATAAACCAGAACGGTTTCTAGGATAAAGCATGATATCAGGGAAGGGAAATCAGGGCCATCTTACCAATGGTACAGAATGGTTATAAAATACACAATTGATTTCAGCCATGTCTTAAGCGCACAGATCCGTTCTGGAATGACAGGAGTGTGGCATCACACATCCTGTGAAATTAATGTATCATTTATTGCAGCATCTTAAAGTTTAGATATTTTTATCTTAGGAAGCAGTCATATTCCTGGCTGTGTTTAGAATGCTTTTGAATGGTTTAGGTTTTTTATCTTTAATCATTTGTGTAAATCATTAATTTGATAGTTATGATATTTTCAAATAGCTGACACTCTTCACAGTTGGAATTTATGATGTAGGGTTCTTTAACCACCACAAGAAATAAACTCTGAGCTAAGAGCAGGGAGCCAACCCTGAGCATTGCCAAGAG
The DNA here is from genome assembly GCA_021461705.1 of Cryptotis parvus. Lineage (NCBI taxonomy): Eukaryota > Metazoa > Chordata > Mammalia > Eulipotyphla > Soricidae > Cryptotis > Cryptotis parvus. The sequence goes on along the minus strand of JAJIBD010026143.1, from coordinate 84,688 downwards.
TGGTCTAATAACCAAAAAATCAAACCGAGCTTCCAAGAAAGAACATAAGAAATTAAAACTATGGAACTAAGCAATAGTCCAGACAAGGTGTCCTGGTCTAAACAAGAACTGTATTTGTGTGTGTGTGTGTGTGTGTGTTTGTGTGTGTGAAGTGTATACCTGATACACACTCAGGTATATAGTAGGTACTCTCTGTATCACCTCTTTGACATCCTTTCAGGCTTTGTTAACTTGTTTGATCTTTTGCATTCTTCTAGTAGCAAAGCAGAGAACATTATTTATATCTTACATTCTTTAATGAATGTTGTGAGTTAATATTTACAGAGAGCCACTTAAATTTGAAATGGGCTCTGAAAGATAAGAAATAGCAACAATATTATTAAGAAACTGCAATAATATAATAATCGACAGTGTTACTAAGACAAAAAATTACACTTTTTAATTTTGCAACCGTTAATCCGTTTTGAATGGTATTCTTGGAGAACTGAAAAACAGAAACACCTATTATTTCAGAAATGAAGTATTTTAGTTCATTGTATTTTGTTCTCTTTGCAAATCATTGACTAAACTTAATTAAAAGAAAATACAAAACTGCTGGATGTTCTCGTCAAAACTGGTTCCCTTTCTTGCTGGTGGTTCACTGGTGAGGCACGTGCCTCCCATGTACAAGACCCTGACTTCAATCCCTGGCACACAAACATCTGTCAATTAATCTGAGGACCTTCAAAAGCAAATATATTTGTTTTAACAAAATAATGAAAAAAACCCTTTAAATTGAAAATACAATTATTCCTAGCGAAATATGGGAAATGTGAGTAATGAATGAAATACAATTCCAAGACTTTCCAAAGTATATTTTTCATCAGGGGCATCCAGAAACTCATATCAACTATCAGCAATTAACATGACTTTCAAAGGGCACATATTGAGCCAGGGATTGTGGGATTTCCTTGTTTTAATAGTAGGTTTAAGGTTAGGGTTAAAATGGACTGGGAAAAGCTGAGTGCTCTGACTGATTAGGTTGGTAAAAAACAGGAGTGTATGTGGCCATGTGGAACAGTTATTGTTAAGAACCTGAATAAAGAATGTAAGCATAGCATTCATTTGAAAGCAGAGATAAACAGAAGTGGAAGAAAGTACTCCAGTTAAAGCAAGAGGCACATAAACAAAATATTTTCTCCTTTAATGACGAAAGATAAAATGGAACCCTTTCATTTGAGGCAAAACCCATGGGGAAATAAAAGGGATTACCTTAATTAAAAAATAAAAGGAATTTTATTTTGGTTCCTATAGTCCAGTAAGAAGATTCAAGAGAAAGCTAGGCAAGGGTATTCATATTGTCAAGCAGAGTTTAAAAGATATTAATGGGAATTTGCATGCCACCAAAAAATGTTCACAGTAGGGCATGAACTAATTGGCGGAGGCTGCTCTACCTAATGAGTGTGATTCAAACTGTATTTACAGTATGTGCTGTATCCTACAGCCTAGGAAACGTGCCCCTCCTGATAGGACTATCTAAAGGGAATTATCACTGCCTAAAAAGAGGGAAACTTGGAGGGCAGATTAATCCAGAGGAAAGACTGACAGTTTGGAAAGAGACCTGTTAGGGATGCAAATATAAGAGCTGGAGATAAGCCTTGATTTAACAAAACAAAGAACCCATTCTGAACAGGCTTTGGAAACTGTAGTCTTTGAGAACTTTGTTGATGGGTTGAATGAAATGGCTTAATTGAACTAATTCCAATTTGTTTATTCTCCTTATCTAAAATCATAGCCAACAATCCTAACTGTTTTAAATGGCATCCCATGCTTCCAGGAATTTGGGTTTACCTATCTGCAGATTAAACATTTTCCTTTGGGGCAGTGTGATACTATTAAGACTGCTTATTAAATGAATAATAAAATGCACTTTTTTATCATTTAGAATAAACAAATTCTTGATCAGGCTCTCCAAACATATTCTGCTGGTAAGTAGAGACTTGAAGCTAGTGATTTGATTGTTTTTCCTATCATCAGCTTTTTCTTTATGATTGTATCTTTATCATAATAGGAGCTGCATTGAAATATTTACATGAATAAGTCAAGTCCATTTAATTACCTGTCCCTAGTATTATCTTCCTTTTCTCATTGTAATATTTAACATTAAAATAAATCCAGTTCTACATAATATTAAAAAAGACAACGTATGTGAATTTATGATTGAATGCAATATTTTATGCAATATCATGTTAACCTTAAAAACATTAAATTTTACCTTAATGTAGTGTTGAAGTGCCACAAGGTCCCTAACAATATCAGGGAACAGGTTCCCTTTTATTTCAAGGACCAGAGTCAGATGGACAACCTGAGATCAGCTCAGTTCCAAAGGCCTTTACCAATTATCAACAATAGAACAATCTCTGCTACTATAATCCAAGATAATGGGATTCCCCAGACCTCTAACTCTTGGTCAGACCTCCAACCATGCACTCGGTCCCAGGTCTCCCACCAAAGTGGATGAATCTACCTCAAATCAGTCCCCTTTATATGCCCAAAAGCTATAATCCTTTCTTCAGGGAGGGTAGCCTCAACAAAGATCAACTTTTAGGTGGAGATGTAGGTGGTGGGTGCCACACTTGCCACATGATTATGCCAGGGCCTCGTCCCTTCCTCTGAGATTATCTCATGTGAAAACACTGGAGACAGGTCTGGTATAAAGAAACACATGTTAACGGATGCATATACATGGGGAGAAACACACCATAATTTCAGGCCATGGACTTCATGCAATCTAGATGGTATCCACAAGGTCCTTCTTATTTCTACTCTGCACCAGGGTAATTCTGAGTGTCTTGTCCTCTGTTTACTGAAAGGGTCATGTTTGCTTGCTTGAGAGCAAACTAACCACAATCCCTCCTTTGATCTTAAATGGTAGTCTCAATTTAGCCTGGGTGGTAGTCTCCTGGTAAATTCTAATTGTTCCACGCTGGAACCAGTGGTATTAAGAAGAATTATGCCCAATCTAGATAACATTTAAATAATAGTAGAAATCATAATAGTATTTCAGAAGTTATTGACTCAGAGTCAAAAATGACTCCTGTAACTGCCACACTCTCCATCAGTATTTACACAAAAGAGAATCTCATTAGCATGGACCCTGACTTAAGGACATATAAATAGCTTAAACTGTAAGTAACTTAAACAGCCAAGATCCCAAGCTAGCTAGGTCTTGTCATCCAACAATAAAGAATTTGTTCCATTATCATCTAAACTTTTATTGAACCCAGACTTTTAGGATAAGTCTGCAAACCACACTTCGTAAAGCCAAATCCATTCCTTTGCTTCATTTTGTATGACTGCCAGCCAGTGGGATTGGCTTTTTACCAATGAACAGTTTCAATCTATTTGTTTGATGGAGAGTGGTGACTTTGAACCAAGCTAAGCAAAGATTGACCCACAATAAAAATTCTTTTCTTACTGGCAAGTCCATATAACAAAAGAAATTATATTCAAACACTATACCAAAAATTATATTCAGGTGCTACATTTTGCATTTTGTAGTGAAAATTTCTTGCTCTTCTATAAATACATCTGTGTAATATTTTTGAACTTGACTCTTGGCAAGCTAAGTCTAGATTATTTACTGTCTGGCCATTCACAGAAAGAATATGGATTCCTGATATAGAGTATTATTTTTCTCGTTTATTCATTGTTTTATTCACTTGTACATCAATCAGTCAGCAAATAGTATTTGAGCAACTCAACATGTTGGATAATGTTCTAGGCACTATAGATACGAGGAGGAACAAGATTTTATAAAAAGACTTTATTAAAAGCACTTTTCTTTCAATTATCTGATGATTTTTAATTTGTATTTTAGTTTCAGTTTTCCAGTCTTTTTTTTAAGATTCATGTTAATATTGACAGTTAAGTCATTTAAATTACTTCCTAAATGTCTTAGCTAAGCAATTCACTAAAAACTGTCCTCTCTAATCATCTGGCTCATTTGTTATCAAATAAGCTTTTCTTTATTAGTCTTTTATTTGATAGAAATCATAAGCTCAGAATATAATACATATGTCATAGAAAAATGGAAGTGTTTTCATGTGAATCAATTATCTTGTATACTTTTGTTAAATAATTCCAGGCTTACTTTCGATTTTTCTAGACCTCTTTTCATGTCAGAACTATCAAGCTATAGACATTCAGTGGGAATGAGAGGATAGGATTTGTTTAGAAACACTCAACTGTTCTGGTTTCTTTTTACTATTCTCAAGATCTTAATGAAATCCTCCAATTTTACCATAATGGAGGATAGGATTGTCTTTTGATAATAGTCTGAAATGATTATGAATAAATAATTACAATTTTAAATCATTCACTTCTGTGGCCATTGGTTCTGACAGGGTATACATAAATCTTGTTGACTACCTAGAATTTGTTATCCTCTGTTACAATCTCTCAAGACCTAACCTGGTTTTTTTTTTTTTTTTTTTTTTGGTCACTCTTGGCAATGCTCAGGATTACTCCTGGCTTTACACTCAGGAATTACTCCTTTTTAGTGCGTGGGGAACCATATGGGATGCCGGGGATCGAGCCTGGATATACTGTACGTAAAAGCAAATGCCCTACTCTCTAGACTATTGATTGCTTCAGCTCCCTGACCTGTTATTTTTATATAGAAGTAGCAGCAAGGTAAATGAGATATATAGAATCAATCTGAGCCATGTAGGCTGAAGTAAATGTGCTAAACCATCTTGTTTGGGATATAACTCTTAAACTGTTACTACAGCATAAAAGCCACTGTGAGCAATGTATAAATGAATGAGCAAGGTTATCTTCCAGTGAAACTTTATAGAAAAGAGTCAGCACGTACATTTTACCTCTAGGCCATAATTTATGTATACATATATAAATTAAATTACAGAGACTCACAGACATGGGGCAGAGCTGCTACTGGCTCTCCCTGTGTCAAGCCGCTCACGAGGCACCCGTGAGGGGAGATGGCGGGTTCTAGCCCTGGCCCACCACCCCAGCAGAGCCTTGCAACAAGCCAGACGACCCCCCACTCCATGAGGAACTCCATTTTCTACATCCGAACTTCCCCCTCATCAGAACTCCACCCAGCAGACCATCCCATCACAGCCCGGCTTGCACGGTTCATCAATATTCTGGATTTTGAGATGACTACAAGAGTATGCTACCCGCGGCAGAGCCTGGCAAGCTACCCCTACCCGTGTCGTATTTGATATGCCAAATACCAGTAACAATTATAGACCTCATTCCCATGACCTGATGGAATGGTTTGAGGCTCTTTATGTTCCTGGAGCAGGCAGGTGCCCTTGGGCTCTCCTTGCATGAGACAGATCATATGGAGATGTTACTGGTGCCCACTCGAGCAAATCGATGATGAACAGGAAGACAGTGATATTAAAATGCTTCATGAGAATATTTGAATTATGTACTATTTCCTCATGATAAGGAACAAACCTCACTTTTTATTACCATACTGTAGCTAGAAAAAGTGAGATCCTGATAATTTATGAGACTTGCCTGGAGTGTCTTAGTCCAAAATTGAAGCCATTTCTAGCTCCCAGGTTTGAGCTTCTAACCGGTGGGCAATTCTGTTTCCAACAGTCAAATTTTATGCTTGGTTTAATGTCTCACCCTGTCTTGGGTCTTAACCATTTTTCAACAAATTTCTAAACAGTATATAGGTTTTTCACTTGCTCTTTCCTGCTCCCCACTGGACCCCTCCTACCGCTCCAAGCCACCAAGTTGCATAGTGCGTGCTGTTACTAAGGAAAAGCAAATGCTGCTCTTTAAAGCACTATTTCTTTTTTTAATAAAATATTTTAATTATTTAGTTTTCAAGGGTTTGGGTCATACGTTTCACACCACACATGCAAACTGTGGTGCTCACAGTTTACTCCTTCTCTGCACTCAGGGATCACTCCTGGCAGTGCTCAGGGAAATGCACAACTGTCCTCTCTAATCATCTAGCTCATTTGTTATCAAATAAGCTTTTCTTTATTAGTTTTTTTATTTGATAGAAATCATAAGCTCAGAATATAATACATATGTCATAGAAAAATGGAAGTGTTTTGGGGATTGAAATGGAAGTGTTTTGGGGACTGGGGTTCAATCCCCAGTTCAAATGCTGGGATTGAACTGGGGTTCTCTCTGGGCAATACAAACACCTTATTTGCTATACTTTCTCTCTGACCCTAGTTTTTCTTTATTATTATTATTTTTTTTAATATTTTATTATACCACCATGAGCTATACAATTACAACGTTGTTCATGTTTGGAGGTTTCGGTCACATAGTGTTCCAGCACAACGCCCTCCACTAGTGCCCATTTCCCACCACCAATGTCCCCAATTCCCTCCCCCTCCCATAGCCTGTCTCCATGGCAGGTTCTTTATCTCTTTTCTCTCTCCTCTCTCTCTCTTTCCTTCTCTTACATATTGTGCATTGCAATACATACACTTAGAAGCCATCATGTGCATTTTTTGCCTGTATTTAATGCTCAGTTCTAGGTTGGTATTAGCCCTTTCGACATTCAGTCGCACATGTTCCCTTCTCTGTTTTACCTAACCTCTGACTTCCACACGTTTGTGGTAATTTCCACTTTTGGTAAGACTTCCTGATCCACGTGTAACCTGGCATTGGATTTTGATATCATAATATGTATGAATATATATATGTATATATATATATATGTCATGCAAATAAATGCAGTCATTCTATATCTCTCTCTTTCCTTCTGACTAATTTCACTCAACATGTTGAGTGAAATTAAAACACTATTTCTGATACGATGTGGGATTTTTTTTTTATTTTGAATTGTTATATTTATCACTCAAATTTATCTCTAAGTAAGTCTTGAAATCAATCAAGTATTTTGGAGCAAGTTTTGAATCTGCCGTTTCCGTTGGTAACCCTGTTCATCAAACTACTGCAAGTTCTCCCTTGAGGGCAAGGACTTCATACTACATTAAATTTTTGAACCCTCTCTATATTTAAAGCTCTTCTAAGTACACAATGAGTAAAAAATAAACAACTTTCTATATAATTACATTCCAAGAATACTTGAACATTGTCAAGGGTAAGAGTGTCTCTTTCTTCTCTTGATTTACGTCCATGGAAGAGCGAAATCTTTACCATCAGTGAGTGCTTCCTTCTGATCTTTATGTAGTCATATCTTTTGAAACAGGATGTGAGATTTGAGTTACAACACAAGAACTGACCTGTTTGGATATAAGGAATCCATTGTCCAGCAGTCAAGGCCTGAGTCATAGATGACTTTGAAGGGTGCTCTGAGTTTATTGTACTTAAAATAGATGCTTTATTTTCCTTTCTTTCAATTTCTTGCAGCCTAGTCACTGTTGGATAAGCGAGATGGTGGTAGAATTGTCAGTCAGTTTGACGGATCTTCTGGATAAGTTTTCAGATATATCTGAAGGCTTGAGTAATTATTCTATCATAAACAAACTTGTGAAAATAGTGGATGACCTTATGGTGTGCATGGACAAACCCTCATTTAAGGTAATATTTAGAATTGGGTTTTTACTACTCTTCTTTACTGTGCTTTTTTGGTGGGTATGGGGCAAGGAATCTCTATTTGTGTGTTTCTTTTATCCAACCTTAAACATCAATTTTGAAATGTTTTAGCAGTAAAGTGTGTGCCTTGCATATATTAATTAGTTCAATCACTGAATCCCTGGCACCACCAAAAAAAAAAAGAAAAGAAAGAAAAACAAAATTAAGATGAACACAGAAAATAGGTATTTGCAATTTGAAATGTATATTCTAACTTAAATGTCATCATTTCATATAAAATAATTTTTTACACCATGAGTAAAAATATCCCTAGTGATAGTTTTTATTTCATAAACTTCTCAGTAGTTTTCAGACGTTTATCTTACAGTGGATAATTGTGTATGATGATGAGCACTTTCTCTGAAACTCTTATTTATAGTAACCATATCACTAAAAAGGAAGGGCTTATTGTCATCTCCAAGTAATTTGCTGAATATAAGCCACCAACTTCAGGATATTGGCAAGGCAGGACTTTAGGCTGTAAGTGCAGTGAGGAAGTAATGTGCCTCTGAGACCAAGCCTTGAAGTTTGATTCTAACTGTCACTAATCAACCTGTCAACACCACCCCTCTCTGCTCACTTTATTTAAGCCTGAAATGGAAATAGTGTAAAACCTCCATGTCATGGGTTTACACTAAATAACTCACGATAAAAGCACACTTCTGACAAAATAAATCTTATTAATTTATCTAATTAGTTATTGTTTTATAACATTGTTCTAGAAGACATGCTTTACATAAAGTTTATAAGCTAAAGTTTAGCTTGTGGTCTTCTAGAAGTTTAAACCTCAGTGTTTTTTTAAAAAAAAATTTTTGTACCACTGTGAGATATACAATTCCAAAGGTGTTCATAATTGGTTCTCGGTAATACAGTGTTCCAGCACCCACCCCTCCACCAGTGCCCCATTCCCATCACCAATGTCCCCACATTCCCTCCCACACACCCACAGTCTGCCATTATAGCAGGCACCTTTTCTTTTCCTCTCTTTCACTCTCTCTCTGTCTCTGTCTCTGTATCTCTCTCCCTCTTCTTTTTTACACATTGTGGCTAGCCCCACAGACATTTAGAGCTTATCATGTAAGTCTCTTTGTGTATATTCAATGCTGAGTTCTAGTCTGACATTACCATTTCCCACACTTAGTAAAAGCGCTGGTATATATTTATATCCCATTACTGAATGCAGTCATTCTATATGTGTTCTTTTCCTTCTGACTAATTTCACTCAACATGATAGTTTCCATGTCCATCCATCTGCAGGTAAACCTCAGGGTTTTAAACTGATTTAGTAATATGTTCCCAACAGCTTTATCCTAGTCCAAATACTAGCTACTCTTTTTAAGATCCAGCTTCAGTCCCTTTGTGTTTTCCAAATGCAGGATCCTTTCATGCTAGTTAGCCTAATTACTATATGTTATCACATCTACTGGTTTACTTTCAATTTCTGAATTAGAAATATCATATAATCAATAAGCTTTTGAAAGTTAGTATCTCTTCTGATATCATATTAGTCCATATACTATGCTGATAACATTGACTAAGGAGAGGTCAACAAAAAAAGTAGGTCAACAAAAAAGTAGGTTATACCAGTCAAGGGAGGCCCCAGCAACAGCAATATTTTCACTATTTGCTGAACATCGTATGCTCAGTAAATGAGGATGTTAGGACAAAAAATTTCAAATACTAAGTATTATTCATTTACAAGTTATGTCATTTTTTCTGCTACCCAGTAATTAATATAATATGGTATTTATTTTGCACTTTTATTGGAAATTGGGTAAAATATAGACATTATTATATATATAATATAAATATGAAGAACATGATAAGTGTTATCTAGGTTTTAACATGTATTTCCTGCTTTTAAGTATAATATGAATCTATGAATTCCTGAAGGCTAGCTTTGATTCATTTGTGAGGCTTTATAAAAATGAATCTTACTTTTATTTTTCGCTCATAATTGTGTTTATTGGTCTGCTATGTGCACTGCTATCCCAGTTTTCATTGCTCATAGACTGTTATCTTGGTTGAACATGCTACTATTTATTACGTCACTCTCCATTATTTGTTTATAAACCTTGCTGCTAAGGGTTGTCAGGACATAACTCAGCTGTGGAGCATTTGCCTTGCATGCGTGAGGTGCTCGATTCAATCCATGGGACGATAAAAGTATATAAAGAAATATTGAGAAATTATTGTGTGTGTCTTGTGCTTAAATGCAAGGGTTTCACTTAGTCTACCTAGGTATGGTATTTCTGAGTCATAGGATGGGTATATGTCCAGCTTTATTAGATAATAACAAATATTTCACTTTATATTATTCTACCAGTGTAGACAAGCCCCCTAGCTCTGTGTCTTAACCAACACTTAGTATCACCGTTCTGTAGTTTTTTTTTTTTTTTTGCAGGGGTTTGGGTGGGGAGGAAGGGTCACACCCAGCAATGCTCAGAGGTTACCCCTGGCTCTGTACTCAGAAATTTTTCTGAGTATTCTGGCGGTGCCTATGGAACCATATGGTATGCCAGAAATCAAACCTGGGTTGACTGGGTGCAAGGCAAATGCCCTACCCATTGTACTATCAGTTCACTCCCCTTTTAATTGTCAGCTATTAGGAGCCTGTGGTTTATTAAAATGAATATAATTTGATGATAATCTATGTGGAAATTTGTCTCTAGCTGAGAATATAGCTCTGTATTAGGACACTGCCTTCCACATATGAGGCCTTGTGCTGGACACCTGATTGAGTAAGAAAGGCAGGAAGCCGGGAGGGAAGGAGGGAATGTTAAAGCAATTGCTATGACACTGACTTCACCACATCCCCACGGCCATTTCCATTCCTTTTCTTTGACTGGTTATTGACTCCTAGACTGAACTAGGTAAGATCATTCCCTTGTATCAATTAGAGCAGAATTGTCTAAAACATTAGCTTTATTTAAATCATTGAAGGACATATTTAGAGTTTTAAACATTGGTATCAGTTAAGTCTGCAGACTAAAAAGTACAATTCAGCTTTTTTCTTCTAGACTGTAAAAACGTCATCAAAGAGCCCAGTAACCAGGAAGTTTACTCCAGAAGAATTCTTTAACATTTTTAATAGATCCATTGATGCCTTCAAGGACTTGGAGATGGTGACATCGAAAGCTAGTGAATGTGTGTTCTCTTCAACATCAAGTCCTGAAAAAGGTAATAGTAGTCATTTATAGTTAAAAACAATGTGTAGGTAAGATTTAACTCGGACTCAAATATATGTGTAGGTAGAGAAAGATGTATGTCTGTTTGCATGTTTAACATAAAAGTAAATGACATGAAAGATCTAATGGCAAAAGATTTATTGATTTTCAAACCAAATCAACATTCATCATTTTCAAATTAAGGAATTGTGGGTGAGTAAATAATAATGGGATGATTGCTCATTTTTTCTTAATTTGATTATTTTCTTATGATGAACAGATTATATTATCTTTACTTCCAGTCTTCTCACATTCCCTTCTCTAGTCTCCTTCAGGGTCTACCTCGAATCAAGAATACTTATCTTCACTAGTTACTCTATGTTTCGAGTCTTCATACACTCACAGGGTCTTTATAATACAATATCTTAATTTCATGATTTTTTAAATAATCAATTGATTGCCAATACATTGTATTATTTGTGATTACTAGCGATTATAGGTAAAGAATTTTGTTCTCTAAGCGTCCTGTGGTGATTTTTTTTTTTTGTAAAAAATAGAGTAGGGCCCAGGATGAAATAAATAGGATCTGAATAACCTAGATTTGGGAGGCAGACCTAGAACATACTCTAATATTGCACTTCGCCTTTGGGGAACTCTGTAATTTATGTAACTCGCCAATGCAACACTGACACATTATTGCTTTCTATTTAGATTCCAGAGTCAGTGTCACAAAACCATTTATGTTACCCCCCTGTTGCAGCCAGCTCCCCTTAGGAATGACAGCAGTAGCAGTAATAGTAAGTACATGTATATGATTTAATGCATGCATGGCTCCAATTAGCATCTATAGGAGTATTGCATGGGCTTTGCAGGCAACTTTTTTAAATGATTACTATTAATATGATTCTGTTATAGTTCTTCCTGGTATGTTTTTTTGAAAATTAAGTATTAGGTATCTAGAAATGGGTTTCCCTGCAGCTTGAGAGGATGTTTAGAGAATTAAGTCAATACATGTTCTGCTAAGAGTATTTTAAGTAAGGCATAAAATTACTTTTAAAAACACAATTTGATTCATTGTAGCATTAAAATATAATGCATGTAATCATTGCTTGACAAAATATGGAACTTTCAAATGGAAAGGACAAATGTTGGTTGCATTGGATTCCAAGGATTTCTTTGAGTTTGGTAATATTTCTCTATTTACTATCATTTATTTGAAAATATATTTGTTATTTTAGTGCATTATATGTTTCAGGAAAAAAAATCTTAAGTTCTCTGTCTTCCTTGCTCAAAAACTAAATTTTTAGGAATATTTTATCAAATCCAGGCAAAGTGTGTTATGGAGTCAGTGGATTTCCAAATAATCTTGTCATTGATTCTCATGACAGCTAGAATCTAAAATTCCTAATTACATAACACAACAGATCTATAAACTTTTAAAACAGACTTTAAATGTTCTAAGTCAGTTAAATTTTTTTTCTACTAACCAGTTTATTGATAATTTCAAAGAAGCATTTTACAGCTTTTTTATATTTCATTTATTTCTACTCTTAATTTCCATTCCTCTATTGGGTTTCATTTGCTTTACTTTAAGATGGGGCTGGAGCAATAGATAGATTGGGTAGGGAATTTGCCTTGCATCCTGTTGACATAGGTTTGATCCCCAGCACCTTCTATGGTCCCCTGACTGAGCCCCACCAGGGGTGATTCCTGAATGCACAGTCAGAAATAAACCCTGACCACTCCTGGTGTAGCATAAAAACAAAAGAAAAAAAAGAAGAATTTAAAGGTATAGATTAAGCAAAATGTCACACATTTTGATTGTTGTATTTTCTTTTACCAATTCTTTAAATGCATTTAAAAGTTTTCATTATAATTTCTTGGATCCATGAGTAAAAGGAGATGGATATTTGCAACGCAATTTGGTTTTTCTAGATATCTTGTTTCTAAATTTTTGTCAGAGAGCATGCTCTATATATCTTTTGGCATTTTTTGAGATGTATTTATATAGAATTGACCAAAATGGCTGAGCTTTGGATTCTTTAAAAACCTGTCATCATCTCCTCATATAGGTACTTTTACTAGGTATGTATTTCTGGGTTGACAAAGTTTCTTCTTTCAGTCATTGTCTTCCTTCTGTTGTTTCTGACAGAAAAGCAGCTAGCATTTGTATTATGTTTTCCTTGTATGTACTGGCTCATATTTCCACCTGCCTTTTTCAAAATTTCTCTTAATCAGTTTAACTCAGATGTGCCTAGGAGTGAGTTTGTTTGTATTTCTCTTTCATCCCGCTTGGATCTTTCCATTTACATTTCTCTAAAATTTGAAAATATTTTAGCCACAACTTTTCAATTTTTTTTCTCATTTTCTTTCCTCTCCTGCTGTGATACCCACCACTTATATTTGACTGTTTGATAGTGTATCACAGAGGTTATGTTCAGGTATTTTGTTGTTATTGTTTGTTTGGGACCGCACCCGGCAATGTTCAGGAGTTACTCCTGGCTCTACATTCAGCAATTAGTCCTGATGGTGCTTGGGGAGCCATAGGGGATGTTGGGTGTTGAACTCGGGTTGACTGTATGCAAGGCATGCGCCTTACCCACTGAATTCTCTCTCTCAGCTTCTATGTTCAGCTTTTTTTTATTTTAATCTCTCTTACTTAGTCCTCAAAACAAGAAGCATAAGTATTTTTTTCTTTTTTTAATTTTATTTTATTATTCCCCCCCAATTTTATTACACCATTTTAGACATACAATTGAAAGATGCTCATGTAGAGTTTTGGTTCTACAGTGTTCCAACACCCATCCCTCCACCCAAACCCATCTCCCATCACCAATGTCCCCTCCTCCCACCCCCTCCCACACCTCAACTACTTGGCGGGTTCTGTATGTCATTTCTCTCCTCTTTATCTCTCCCTCCCGCCAAACTTTCCTGCACATCGTGGAATGCAGTGCATTAAAAGACATCACTGTCTCCACTATTTTAATGGACTGTGCGGCCGCTTGCAGCCGCACGACCTGGGCTCGAACTGGTTTTGCTCTGCTAATTTGGTCGTGAGGCAGTTTCCCAGCATCCGGACAGTGAAAATGGTGGCTAGTGTGATGGGCGAGTCTCATCCGGCTCTTCCGGGACCCCCTAGAGGTGATGGGCCCCTCCCAAAACCCATCTGTCCTCCCGGGGGCCCCATAGTCAGCTGGGCCCGGGGCAAGCCGAGTTCCAGCTTCCCCAGCCGCTTCTCAGTATTTGTTTTTTCTTAATTCTTGTTTTTGTTTTTGTTTCTGGACTATACCGGTGCTGCTCAAAGACTATTAATGGCATTGTGGGGTGCTATATGCAGTGCATGGGATCGATCCAGGGCTAGCCGTGTGCAAGTGCCTTAACCCCTGTGCTGGTTATCAGGCTCTAAATTACTTTCTTCTGCCATCTCCAACTCAAAAGTTTTCATCTACTGTGTTTTTTCTAACCATCAAAATGTTTTAAGCTAAGCCTTTTAAAGAGCATTTAAGGTTAACAGCAAGAATGAAAGGCAACTACAGAGTTTTCCCTTAGGATGTTTCTCCCTGCATATATATACATCACCTCCTGCATGACCAAATTTCCACACCAGGGTAGCTAATTTAGCACTACTAATGAATCTACAAGGACACAAAACTATTCCTAAATCCCATACAGTATCTCAGATTTGCTCTTGATATTGTACAATTTATGTGTTGGAACCTGCATGTTGTCAGATTTTCATTTAATTCTTTATATTTTCATTTAATTCTTTATATTTTTCTATTGAGATTTTCTGCCCAAATATTTTCTTTTTCACCCCTTGGATAGAGGTATTATAGCTATCTAAAAATCTTATTCCCCTAATTACAATATGTATTTCATCTCAGGGTTGGCTTTCACAGTCTGACTTTGTTTCATTTTTATTATGAACTGCATTTCCCTTCTAATGAGGAATAATTTTTGAGTATATGTTAGATAGTATGACTACTGTGTTGTCAAGTGTCTAGATTTTGTATGTTCTCCTTGGAACTGTTGAATTTGGTTCATTTAACTATTGATAGATCAGAATCTTCTTTCACAGGTGTATTAAGCCTACTTGGAAGGATTGGAATGAATATTTTTCATAGTTTTCTTTCTAAGGTATAGATCATGTGAAGTTATCTCTTGAATGCTTAAGAAGTTCCTTCAGGGCCGGAGCGATAGCAGCGGTAGGGCGTTTGCCTTGCACGCAGCCGGCCTGTGCCGGCCTGGGTTCGATTCCCGGCGTCCCATATGGTCCCCGAGCACTGCCAGGGAGTAATTCCTGAGTGCAGAGCCAGGAGTAACCCCTGAGCATCGCCGGGTGTGACCCAAAAAAGAAAAAAAAAAAGAAGTTCCTTCAATCTATTTGTGTGTTTGTGGGGGGAGGGAGTGGTATGGGGAAATCTTGCCAGGATCTAGTCCAGAACCTCATGCATGCAAAGTCTGAGCTTTATCACTAAGCTCTATCCCTAACCTTAGTCCCTTCCATTTTCACTTGTCGACTTCTTTGCCAATGAATGACAGCCAGGATCTCTCGTAAAATCATACTTAATGACTGTTTATTGCAGTTTGTCCCATATATGTGAACCATATTCAAGTACCAACTTAAGATTCTTCCAATAATTTCTGCTGCATCTTCTCTACACAATATTTTTCCCCACAGACGGATGACCCTGTCCCATCCACACATATTTGCTGTGTCAAGAATCTTGAACTTCAGTGTTTGATTCTAATTCGTTATTTGTGGGGTGGTGAAAAAAAACATGAGAGGTGCTCAGAGTTCACAGAGCTATATTCAGTGCTGTGAAGGTTGGGCATATAGTGCCGGCGATGAAATCAGGACCTTATGTATTCAGCGCATGGACGTCAGGTCTTTGAAACATCTCCCTAAATTCCATCCCTAATTCTTTAAGTAGACTTCTGAGCCCTAATGATTCTCCTCCAGCCTGAAAGTACCTCCCAGCCAGAAAATCAAAACAATCTTGACCTCACTGTGCGTTTGGCCTCTCTCTCCTGATGATAGTCTTATGTTGCCTGATAGGTAATCATTGAAAGTTGCCACAGATAATTTGTCTAATAGTTATTTTGGTTGGAAAAACTATCCTATAAAGTTACCTGTCTGTGCTTTAAAAAGACAAACTGTATGTTCAATGGTTGTCTAGTCTTTATGCTTCCACATCTGAAGGTACTTTTTTACCTGCAAGATCATCAGTTCTCTTTATTGCTTTGCTTTTCCTTTTCTCCTGGAGCTTTGGACAAGTGGTGTCACTCACTAATATGGCACACGGAGATGTATGCAGAAGACTGCTTCCCATCGAGCTGTGCTCACATGAGAGGCAAATAAAACACTAAAATACTCATAATACAATATGTTCATGATAGTAGAAGAATGTAAATGTTTCAGTTGTAACATAAAAGAGCATTTTGGGGAAGTAGAGTCAAGGAAATTAGAAGAAAGATGTAAAGTTGTCACAGGTAGGATTTTAAAAAGTACCTATTCGGGTTTCATGACCAGCATATATGTGGAGAATATTTCAGAGATGGGAGAGTCCTCCTGGATTATATAATAGGAGAATCATGGGATGATATGAAAATAGACAAGCTGTCCAAAGGGAATTATATTTTCAAACTAACATCCTTCATACGGCGCTAAAAGGACATTTTGAAAATGCTTAAGTTTGATATTCTTGCAGATGGTATTCAAATCAGATGTAAAGAAGTCCTTACTTAGATGTAACCTTACAGATCTTCCAAAATTCAGTCTTGAGGATCTGGAGTGATAGTACAGCTGGGAGAGTCTTGCACGTGGCCAGTCTGACTTCGATCCCCTGATATCCCATATATATTATCACCAGGCCCACAAGCGATGATCCCTGAGCATAGCCTGGTGTGGTCCAAAAAAACAAAACAAAAATACAACCTTGACTTAAACTAGCTGGATTTATATCCCCATTCTAGAGAGATCCAGGCTCCTAGCTATGGTGTACAGAAGATTTACTTAAAAAAGGAGCCCAAGAAATTGTAGCAAAGCTTCTGTATATGTTCAGTATTTGTACAGATGTTGGGTATTAATCAAACTAAACAAGTCAGTTCCTACTAATATTATTTCATAATAATAAGATGCAATTAACATAACAACTGAGGAATTTGGGATTAACTCAAATCTCATCCAGGTGAGCTCCCCCATAACATAAGATTCCTGTGTTAATATTTACATAGCAGCAGTGCTTTGGGGGCATAGATCTTACACAGTGTTCACAGAAGCCTTGAGGCTTGCAATTAAAAATCTGTGGATCCCTGATGGGTGGCAATGGTACTAAGTATTGCATGTCAGGTCCTGGTACAAGCCTTTCTGATGGCGCCATTTTCCTTTCTGCTTGTAAGGAGGGAAATATTATTGGAGGCCTGACTGGTAAGCGTTTTGCATTGACAAGAGAGATTGGTAACTGACCCCCAGAGGAGGTGACACTCAGTTCCTGGAACCCATCTCCTTGGCAGGCCACTTTCCTGCTAGAGAGCATGGCCTGCAGGCTTGGGTCTGCAGCTCTTAGTCCAGTTACAGCTAGCGAGGAGCTTTGAAAGTTAAAAATGGAGAGTGAAGTGACCTTTCCTTGGATCTTCCTTGCAGCATAACTTTGTTTAAGGAGCTTCTCTTGGGGACTGTCCCTATGAGAGAAAGATGTTGGAGAAGCTCAGAAAGCCTCACTCTCTGGTCCAGTGGTTTTTGACCTCCTTACCCCATGGACCAACTTAGCTCTAAAGACCTGTGGTTGAAAAACCACTTACCATAAACTATGGTAAGCTCCATCTGCTTATTGCTTGTGGTTGTGGTCTTTCCTCTGACTAGAACAATGCAAGATTTGACTTCTGGATAGAACACGAAGAACAGGAAACTGCAGTGTTTTGAATACTGGACATCCTCGCTACCAAAGGGTAATAGGAGTCAAAGCTTCTTAGTTTGCCAGTGAGATTTGAGAAAAAATATAAATTGGGTTGCAATATTTTCTCTGTGTAGTTTAGTTAGGTCCCTTGATAGAGGATAACTGGTTGAATCTTATATGAATTATGTGTCAGAGACTTCAACAGACAGGGTGGGACGAACAAAAAGTTTAAACTTAAACTTTAATAGGCAAATTATTTCTAGGTAGTGTTATAGAGAGTCCTAAAATGATAGGAATTGCTTATATATCTGAGTTAATGTTCTCATAGTTGGTTTTTCTTCAAATAGTAGCTTGGTACCAGACTACTACATATACTCTAATATAAATTTAAAATTACTATTTTATTATAATACTAGTATTGTTTTAATTGTGCCAAATCTAATTTTTAACTCAGTTTTATTTTGGTGAGAGCATTCATGCCTAGCTCAAAATTATAATACCTAAAACACATTTCCTCTGGGACTATAGGATGTGGATTGGGCCACAAAACTCTTAATCTTGTCTTCAGGACTTAGCTCATGGTCATATGAATAGAAAATTCCATTTAACAACCTGGTTCCTCTGCCTTTATACTATGCATGCACAATTCACTGCTCCTGATCCAAAACACAGATCAGCACATATAAACTCCTTCTATTAGAACTTCTATTGAAATGCAGGAATCATAGAATTAGTGGAAGTCCTACTTCTCAACTATAAAAATGGGAAACTAGCAATTCTTATATCACTACTCTTAATAGAGTATCACTACTCCTAATAGAGTAGTGATAGAGTAATAGAGTATCTATTAAGAGCAGTGATATAAGAATTGCTAGTTTCATTGATAGAATTACTAGTGATATAAGAATTGCTTGGGTTTGTTTTTCACCACTCAGAAAAAAAAATCTGGTGCCTTATTTTTCCTTTGTCAGTGTTTTTGCTAAGACAGTGATGTGTTTTTACATTCTGTACCATAGATATTTTATGTATTAAATAGGAGACTATTAAACCAAGTGTTGACATGGTTCACTGTAAAATATTGCCAAAGCAGTTATGTTCCCTCAGTTTGCATTTTGACTGCATAGCTATTGAAAATGTGCAACTCCTAAGTTTATTACATCTTCCAAAGAAAGTTCAGATTTTACTAATTTTTTGCATATGTGTGCTGATGTTTCCAAGTGTCCTAAGTTGTTCCTTGTAAGAAACAGAAAAGAAATACCTGTCTATGGGGCCGGAGCGATAGCCCAGTGGGTAGGGCATTTGCCTTTCACGCGGCCAGCCCATGTCGGCCCGGGTTCGATCCTCTGCATCCCATATGGTCTCCCGAGCACTGCCAGGAGTAATTTCTGAGTGCAGAGCCAGGAGTAACGCCTGAGCATCGCCAGGTGTGACCCCAAAAGAAAAAAAATAAATACCTGTGTACATGATAAGTTTTGCTATGTGAGGCAGAGACCGTGACGGGGGCTGTGTTTTAATGCATACTCATTGCACTTCTCAAGGAAGATCAAAACAGGATCAAAGGTGTTCAAAAAACATGTATACCTATTCTTTCCCACAATGGGAGTGAAAAAATCATCTTTACTCATATCATGGTGCCAGGTAACAGCTGTCATCCAATAGGTGTGTGCCAAAGATGTGAAGACGAAATAAATATCACAGTTCTAAGTATGGGGTACATATAAGGACCCTCAAGACAGGATACATAGAAGAACTTTACATTGTGGCAGACCAAACATAACTTTAATGCATACAGATCCTTGACCTGGATTTTAAAATCTGATCTTTAAAATTTCTCACCAACATGCAGAGATAATGAAAGCAGTCAAACAAAAAGGCATAGCTGATGGACTTGCTTGATGTGGTTTAAGTCATTTTCCTCCCAGGAATATGGCAAGTCACTCTTCATTGTGTCTGAACATTTAGCCAGGTTCAATATCCTTCTATCTGTGGACTTTCTTTTCTTTCTTCCTTCTTTCCTTCCTTTCCTTCCTTTTTTCCAACTTATCCTTTGGGGATTATGTGAACTTGTGTCACCGTCGCAAACAGTTCCGAACAGAACACTTAGCATTTCCCAGGCTTTATTCAGGCATAGATGAAGTACATTTCGGAACAGTTGGGAACAGCAACACCTGAAACATGGATATACTGTGCTCATCACTGTCTTTAAATTACAGGGAAGGCGCCAACTTTCTCTGAAGATTCCCACCTGCAATGGGCAGCCATGGCATTGCCAGCATTCTTTTCTCTTGTAATTGGGTTTGCTTTTGGAGCTTTATACTGGAAGGTAAGTATTGCGTTTTGCTTTCCCTTGACCAAAAACTGTGAACTTTTTTGTTCTTTTATATTTGCATACATGTTCTTAGAATGTATTTGCCAAGAAAATGCTACAATATACTAAGTTCTACCTTAACTAAAATTTAGGTCTTCATTTCACAGTACACTGAAGATAACCGTCAGCTAGGAAGGGAACTTGTGGTTTGAAAGTTGGTCTTAATAGCATGAACTAAACATAAAGAGGAAACACTAATGCTAAAAGTCATATCCCACACTTAAAACCAAATAGAATTGACGTTTGTGTTGTTTGCTAGTTTGGATTTCTACTTTTTATCTTCCCACTAAAGCTCATCTAAAATGTTTAAATATGCCAAGTCATTGTGACTTAGGTTTTTGAAATATCTTTTCAAGTTTCAGTACGATCACCATTTAAATATTTGTTTCTTTGTTACTGCCTCAGCTCTCACATCTCCCAAACTTCAAGTTGGCAATACTTTGTTAATTTCAAAAGTATTTTATATGATACCTACTAATTTTTTTGGAGTTATTCACCTTAAACTGAAATGACCAAGATATGGCTCAAAGAGGGCTGGAGTGCAGCTTTGCACGTGAGAGCCCCAGGTTCCATCCCACGTACCTACCACGTGGTTCTCCCAGCACCACTGGGCATGAACAAATTGAGCACAGTGTGGCAATAGCCTCTAGACATGTCCAAGTGTGGTATCAAACTAACAAAAGAGGGGAAATTATATTGACTTAATATCATACCATCTTGGAATATATTTACAGATGCTATCATTATTCTTTTTCCAGAAGAAACAACCAAATCTTACAAGGACCGTTGAAAATATACAGATTAATGAAGAGGATAATGAGATAAGGTATTTTGTGTTGCCATGCATGTGCATATATAAGCTTGACGTGCCATTTCTCATAGTGGAGAGCTGCTCTGAGTTGAACACTCTCAAGATGGCAGCTCCCAGTGTCTCCCAAAACTATCTCTACTTTTCTGAGCTCTTGTTCTTACTTCAGCGCCACCTGTCCTTTCCTTGCCGACTACTTTTACTTAACTGTCTTCGTGACCCTTCCTAGATATTAAAATTGTCATCTCTGTTTTCTTCATTTCTATAGCAACAGAATCTTGCACAGATGTCTGTGACAAGGCTGTGAAGACGGTGGGGAGATGTCTTATTTTCCTTCTTCCCCCTGTTGTTCCCAAGATATGTCGACTTGCTTTCCAGGTTGACTCTTTCTTCAGCAGTTGTTATTTTCATCAATGTCCCTGTTGGCTCTTGACTGAGTTGTTGCCACATAATCAATATTTTCTTTAACTCTCTAAACTTCACTTTCTCTTTTTTTATTCCCTTTTTTTCCATTATGAACCCTACTTCATGCAGTACGATGGAAGTATTTTCATACAACATACTTTGAGTTATTTTTCTTTGAATATTTAATGTAATTTTACTCACTATGGATTTCAGATTCCTAAACTTTTCTCAGTCTGTTCAGTATTTTCTTCAAAGCCAAGGACAAGAAATGTTTAAGATGTCTTTCCATTTACTATAGTTAATCTTGGTCACTGTACCTTGTTCCTTGTTATTCTATCATAAAAATATTGATTTGCCCTGAGTTCTAATTTTTGTTTGCCAAGTTTCATACATCTCATACTTGTGTGCACACATATACACATATAGACACATAAGCATTTTAATATGTGTATAAGTATGTAAGAGAGATTTTTTAATACTTGGGAAATCTCATGAGGAAAGCAGTAGCTCACAATTTCCTATAGGAATGGAAAGCAAACTTCCCATTCAATTTTGCAATCTTTAGTTATTGTATTTGCAGAAAAGCTGCCTTTGATAATGCTCAGATCATGGTGTACTTCTGTCCCAAATCAAATAAGCCTGATTTTTCTTCTTGTTGTTTTTCAGTATGTTGCAAGAAAAAGAAAGAGAGTTTCAAGAAGTGTAATTGTGGCTTTTATCAACACTGTTACTTTCGTGCATTGGTAAGTTGTCAGAATTCAAGCTGAACATTGTAACAAGACTAGGGTAGATAAGCACTGAAATTTAGAAACAGCCTTTGTGAAGTCTCCTAGTGGGCTGATGGCAGTGCTGACTGACCTGTTACATAACTGGATTGTGCGTATCTAATTCATTCTTTGTCCTCAGGTTTTGAAGGGCAGGCAGTGCTAGTCCTGACTGGTGGATTTATCTCTATAGGAGATACACAAAAATTAACTATTGAGTGTTAACTATTTTGGGAACCAGAAAACAAAATTAGACAAGGAAAATAGAGAAAATTATAACTAATGTAAAATATTGATAATGAATGAAATATTAATTAGGTAACGCTACTATAACATGCTTAAAATATATACCACTCTTTTACATTTAATTGTATGATGATAACCAAAACTATCTGCCCTTTTTTAAAATAAAATTGAAAGGGACCAGAGAGATACAAAGTTTAAGATACTTTTCTTGCACACTGTCAACTCCAGTTTGGTCCCCCTGCACCATATATGGTTCCATGAGCACTCTCAGGAATAGCCCCAGAGCACAGAACAAGCCCTGAGAAACATTAGGTGTGGCCCAATAAACAGAGAGAGAGAGAGAGAGAGAGAGAGAGAGAGAGAGAGGCAGAAGCAGAGACAGAGACAAAGAATTTGAAATATTTTATCATGGCTGGAGTCATAGGACAGTGGGTAAGGCAATTGCCTTGCATGTGGCCGACCCAAGTTCCATCCATATCACCTCATATGGTTCCCCAAGTTCTACTAGAAATGATCCCTGACCACAGAGTCAGGAATGCTGAGCACAGCTGTGTATGGCCCAGAGAGAGACGAAAAAAAAAAAAAAAAAAAAAAAGAAAAAATCCATCACAACAAAACAAAAACCGGAGCAATTCAGGAGACGAAAGCTACCAACATTTATATGCCAAGGTTAAAATTTCCTTGAAAAGGTAAAAAACTATACATCATCACATGCCAGAAACACACTGATGCCAAGCAGAGACAAGTACCTTGTTGGTATCACGTGGGGCCATGGCAGGAGAGTAAAGGGTATAGTCCAAGGTACTGATATTCACTTTCCCACTCCTGAATTGCAGCCCTGTTGGGGAGCACCCCCAGTGATGCTAACTCCATCCAACATTGAAATATTCTCTTCTCACTTCCGCTGACTGGTTGTCGGTGCTTTTTATTCCCCTTGAAATCCGAGCATATGTTTTGCAGTTGTACTTATGAATGTTCTTCTCTTCCACATCTTCGCTTCTTCCTGCCTTCCCTTTGTTCCACGATACACAGCAGATCCCTGCCCCATCGGCTTGCTACACGTCACTGCACTGAACTTGCCTTTCCTTTCTGCTGCCACCCTCTGCCCTTCACTCAATCCCACACTCAAAGACCTGACCTCCAGGTTGAAACTTCCCATAAAAACTAGGTCACTGAATGACTTACTTCCCCTCACGAGTGGCAGTTATTTGCCAAAGGACTTCATTTTCAGATCCTCAAACAACATGCAATAGTAACAATGCCTCATATTTTTCTAATACTTTAACTCCTATTTTTAATCATACCCTTTGCAACTGCCTCCAAAGCATGTGTCATTCTTTCTAACCTCAAAAATCATTTTTCCTTAAAAAAAGAAGACATTTTGTAAAGACATTCTTTACAAATGTCATTTGTAAAGACATTCTTTACAAATGTCATTTGTAAACAATTCTTTACAAATGAAAAGACATTTTTGCTCAACTCTTTCTTAATCTGGAGCAACGTTGCTCAAGATGAAATCTTGTTTTTCCTAGAAACTTATTTCTTTCCATGCCTTTCCCCTGTAACACAAGCCTCACTGTTCCTTTGCCATTGACTGTCTCTGTTCCCCTAAGCCGGACACCCACAAACCGCACATAAAATGGTTAATTGAGTCTTAAAGGCTCATGTAATGTCCTCTGGTGTTTGGTATTGGATTGCGTGGTTGGGTTCCTGTTTGGGCTTGCAGATCTTTAATCATGTGGTTTTTCTCTGTGGCTTTTTAAGACAGCCGCAGTCAAGGGTCTACACTTAATGTGTACTTGTTAGGCACCAGTCAAGGACCAAACTCAAGCGTGCCTGGTTCTTTTTTGCTATATCTTCTCATAAGCATATCACTTGTTTCTTATGCTCTGTAGGCAGCCAGTCGATGTTGATTGAGTATGAATGAATAAATCCTAAATAACAGTTTAATCAAGTGGTTGGAAGATAATCTCTTGGATATAGGTTTTTTTTCTGCCCAAGATGATTAGATTTGGGAGATCTATATACATTATGCACACTTAATAATGCTACATTATACACTTAAAACTGTGGCAAGATAAAACTCAGAGATAACTCACCAGGCTTTGTATTTTGCCTGTAAGAAGCCTGAGACTAATTTCTGACACCTCATAGTCTCCTGAGCACTAAAAGAAGTGACCCTTGAGAACTGAGCCAGGAGATATCCCTAGGCTCCACTGGATGTTTTCCAAAAAAAAAAAAATAAATAAAAATAAAATGTGTTGAGGGTAGATCTCATGAAAATTAAAGGATATTTTTTTTTAAATTTATTTATTTTTTTTTTTGGGGGAGGTCACACCCGGCAATGCTCAGGGGTTACTCCTGGTTTTGCACTCAGGAATTACTCCTGGCGGTGCTCAGGGGACCATATGGGATGCTGGGGATCGAACCCAGGCCTGCACAGGCGGCTGCGTGCAAGGCAAGCGCCCTACCCACTGGGCTATCGCTCCGGCCCCTTAAAGGATATTTTTTCTTTAATATTTTATTATACCACTGTGAGATATACAATTGCAAATATGTTCATGTTTGGGTTTCGGACATACAGTGTTCCAGCACCCATCCCTCCACCAGTGCCCATTTCCCACCACCAATGTCCCTGATTCCCTCCCCCTCCCTGAGCCTGCCTTTATGGCAGGTTCTTTATCTCTTTTTCTTTCTCTTTCTCTTTCTCTCTTCCTTGTCTTACATATTGTGAATTGTAATACATACACTTAGAGGTTATTATGTGTATCTTTTTGCCTGTATGTAATACTAAATGCTTTTACCATGATAAAGCAGTTTTAAATTTTTTCAAAAGTATGTTCTTTTTCTTATTCTTGCATGCCTAATTTGTATACTTGAATCAATAGTATAGAAAGAAGGAATATGGTCATATGGGAAATAGTATATATATATATATACTATATAATATATATTTATATTATATATTTATATATATTTATTTAATATATATATTTATATATATATATAAAATTTTTCTTTTTGCTCTTTGGGTCATTCCTGGCACAGCTCAGGGGTTACCCCTGACTCCGCACTCAGGAATTACTTCTGACCATGCTCAGGGTAACATATGGGATGCTGGGCACTGAACCCAGGTTGGCTGCATGCAAGGCAAACACTCTTCCTACTGTATTATTGCTCTTGGACTCCAATTTATATTTTTAAAACTTAAAATACTTTATGCAAAAAGAATAAATTATGCCATATTATAGAAACCC
Organism: Cryptotis parvus; assembly: GCA_021461705.1. Lineage (NCBI taxonomy): Eukaryota > Metazoa > Chordata > Mammalia > Eulipotyphla > Soricidae > Cryptotis > Cryptotis parvus. Next base: position 59,190 of record JAJIBD010026143.1, on the reverse strand, counting down.
TGGTTTGTTTAGAAACAAACACATCTATCATTGAGGAGTAGGTTTTATTTTGGATATGTAAGTTTATGATTCCCTCAGAATTATAATAATGTGAGATTAAAATATAAAAAAACATTTAAAAGTTTCTTTCAAGATAAATGTTATTTGGCAGATAACATGAAAGTACCTACATAAAAGGTTAAAAACTCAAGTTGACTTTGTGTCACCCACAGGAAACTATCATGGCCAGTCAGGAGGCCAGCCTTGCATGTGGCTGGTTCTGGTTCAAATACATAACACCACCTATGGTTCTCAGCACTTCTAGGAGAAATCTTGAGCACAAAGCTAGGAGTAAGTTCATCCAATATAAACTAGAGGTCCCCTCTGCCCTCAAATCTTTCACATTGGTCTGTATGAGACACAGTTTTAGAGAAAGTATATTAAATAGGAAATTTGAGTTATTAAATAGGAAATTTTTCATTTTTATTCTCAGTAAACTAGTAAATATACTCACTGCTGAGTGCAAAATTTATTATAAAATAGTTCTGTGCCCAAATTGCTTATAACCTACAAATGAAAGTAGACATATGCCTAAAAACCTATTTTTTTTAAATTTTTTTTATTTTTAAAATTACAAAGATATACAATTAAAAAAGTTCATATTTGGGTTTTGGTCAAACAGTGTTGCAGCACCCATCCCGCCACCAGTGCCCACCTCCCACCACCAACGTCCCCGGTTACCTCCCCTCCCCTAGCCCTGCTCCATGGCAGGTTCTTTATTTCTTTCCATTTCTCTCTCTTTCTCTTTTCCTTCCCCTCCAGACTATGGATTACAGTCATACATTAAAGGGTTGTCATGTGTATCTTTTTGCCTCTATTTAATGCTCAGTTCTAGGTTGGCATTAGTACCCTCAACAATTGTTAGCACACTGTTCCATTTTCTGTCTTACCTAGCCTCTGACTCCCACACGTTTGTGATAATTTCCACCTTTGACAGGACCTCCTGATATATGTTTCACTTGACCTTGGATATTGGTATCATAATATGTACCTATATATTTATGTTATGCAGATAAATGCAGTCATTCTGTATCTGTCTCTCTCCTTCTGGCTAATTTCGCTCAACATAATCTTCTCCATGTCCATCCATTTGTAGGCAAATTTTATAACTTCATTTTTCCTAACAGCTGCCTAGTATTCCAGTGTCTAACACCATGCACAAAAATCAGATCAAAGTGGATTAAAGATCTCAATATCAGACTTGAATCCATAAAGTACATTGAAGAAAATATAGGAAAAACCCTCCATGACATTGAAGCTAAAGGCATCTTCAAAGATGAAACATCACTAACAAAGCAACTAGAAGAAAAGATAAACATATGGGACTACATGAAACTAAAAAGCTTCTGCACCTCAAAAGAAACAGTGACTAAGATACAAAAGCAGTCCACAGAATGGGAAAGAATATTCACCCAATACCCATCTGACAAGGGGTTGATATCCAGGATATATCAGGCACTGGTAGAACTTTACAAGAAGAAAACAAACAACCCCATCAAAAATGGGGAGAAGAAATGAACAGAAACTTCAGCAAGGAAGAAATTCGAATGGCCAAAAAACATATGAAAAAATGCTCATCATCACTAATCATCAGAGAGATGCAAATCAAAACAACAATGAGATACCGCTTTACACCACAGAGACTGGCACATATTCAAAAGCACAAGAACAACAAGTGCTGGCGTGGGTGTGGGGAAAAGGGGACACTCATCCATTGTTGGTGGGAATGCCGGCTGGTACAGCCTTTCTGGAAAACAATATGGACTTTCCTCCAAAGACTAGAAATTGAACTCCCATTTGACCCAGCGATACCACTCCTGGGAATCTACTCTGGGAAGCCAAAAATACGCAGCGGAAACACCATCCCTACTTTTATGTTCATAGCAGCATTATTCACAATAGCCAGAATCTGGAAGCAACCAGAGTGCCCGAAAATCGATGACTGGATAAAAACCTATTTTTAAAAAGGAAACTTAAAGTTTGTAATGTCTAAAACTAACAAAAGATGCCTACAATAAAAGATCAAAGGTAAGGCTACTGTTTGCTTTTGAAAAGGCTCTTCCTGAACAGCTCCCAGATACTGACAGGGGTCATGCCTACTCACATGTTGTTGCCTTGTGTGAAGAAAGAGGGAAACCACTACAAACAATAGAAAGGTGTAGTTTTTACTGAGAGGTCTTCGATAATTGGTAAAACTTTATTGAAACTATCAGAGGGATAAGTCGACTAAAACAGTTGGTTTATACCTTTGGAGTCCAGAAGAAATTTATGCAGAAAGGTTAAAATGATGAAAAGAAAGCGTTGGCATCCATTTAGAAAATGGTCTGAATTCCAAGACCATTTGATTGGATTTACACTTTATTAATATAAGGCATTGCTGGACGGTTCATAAAAAAAATGTGAGTGATACTATGAAAAGGAAAGACTTAGGAAAGCAATCAAATATCAGTGTGGCCATTTTGGGTGAGGGAGTGCTGAACTGGAATCAGAGACTTGACTTAGGTCAATTCCTAACTGATGGAAAAAAATGAGGACTTGGACTACGACCAGGATCATATAAACAGAAAAGCATGTGCAATTTGGAAAAACAACAGTAAAAGGAACCAATAAACTTACTTACTCTTGGGATGTGAGGATTATAATAAAAGGCTGAATTCAAAAGAGGTTTTGGAGCCTAGAGACTTATCAAAAAATAGCAGCAACATGAATGGTAAAGAATGGGAGAAATATTGACCAATAGCCAAAGACATTTGGCTAGAACTTCAGAGAATAGTTGGAGTTGGAAATAATATATTTGGAGTTGAAAGTCATCAACAAAGAATTTTGACTGAAGCCTTAAGAGAAGGACAGATTAGTCACAGAAGGTCCATTTTGGTTGACAGTTTGAATTTGTAGATAATTAGCAGTATTCATTAAAGTATCCCAGAATGTAGAAAGTAATTCTTTTGTTTTTATTTTTTTGGGAACAACATCCAGAGGTGCTCAAGATTTACTTCTGGATCTGTGCTCAGGGATCACTCCTGGCAGGGCTCTGGGAACCATATGGGTACCACAGATCAAACTCAGGTCAGCCATGTGTAAAAATGTACTGTTTTGCCCATTGCATACTATTACTTCAGTCTCAAAAGTAATTCTCAACAAAGAGTAGTAAAAGAGATTCATGAATAAAACATGTTCTGTAAATTTCTAATAGATCTGAGAGTGGAGGATATAGGACTCGCATCTCGATGTGCTCAAGTCAAGCTTGGTTATTATCACACAATATGGGAGTGGTTGAATTCTAAATGACAAGATCTGTGATCCTACAAATATTTCGAAGAATTTCTGGAATTTTTTGAGGTTTTGTGTTTTAGCTTTCTTTTTGTAAATGCATTGTTTTCTAATGGATTAGAAGGATTAAATAAAGACTTGGCTTTACAAATTTAACTAGTTGCAGGTTCATAGATGAGTTCAAACTTTCTTTTAGGCCCTGATTTTTCAAGGATAATGAGAGAACAATAATACCATGTTTTGTTCCCGAACTAGTAAGAATATAGGTTATCACTATAAAAATTGCTGTTTTATTCTACATAAAAACTGTAGTCAACTTTTAAGTATAAGTTTGTTGTTAAATGACCGGGGAAAATGAAAAAATATAATTGTAATCTTACTTCTCTACAATTAAGCTTATAGCTTCACTTTATTCATAGCTTTTAATGAAAAACAAATTTTGTTTTTTGACATTCGTTATCATGTTTCTAACCATGCTTAATTTTCAAACTATCACTCATGTATTTTGGTTTTCCTAAAGCTTTCTCTTTATTTTGCTTTAAGAGTTTAGTCTACTTTCTAAACACAGATTTTCTAATTTCTAGAGATCTCTGATAGATTGTCATATAATGCAATTTTAGTATGCAGATTTAGAGAAACAATATATTGTAGTCCTTATATTATGGAATTGACATTGATAGCAACCCTAATTGTTTTATAACCAGCGAGTCGTGATTATAGGATTTATAAATAAGGATAGAACTAGGGAATAAAGGACAATTTGCACAAAAACTATATATACATTTATTTAGAACTTGTGATTGAAGTCCACCCAGCAGACCAGCCTATCACAGCCCGGCACACGCGCGCCGCAAGCGGCCGCGTGGTTCATCAATAAATGCTGGATTTAGAGATGACTACAAGAGTATGCTACCCGCACGGCAGAGCCTGGCAAGCTACCCATGTCGTATTTGATATGCCAAATACCAGTAACAATTATTGACCTTATTCCCATGACCTGATGGAATGATTTGAGGCTCTTTATGTTCCTGGAGCAAGCAGGTGCCCTTGGGCTCTACTAGCATGAGACAGGACATATGGAGATATTACTGGTGTCCGCTCAAGCAAATCAATGATGAATGGGAAGACAGTGATTGAAGTGAATATGTAAAAGTATTATCAATAATAAAAAATAGATATGGAAGTATTTCAACTTGAAAGTGGAAAAATGTAAAATTTGAATCTAAAGTTCAATGGCTTAACTCCAGCAACAAAGAACTCAACTGAAGTCTGGCTTTCATGCTTCAACAAGTATAATAAGCTTTGTGCAGGCTGTGTGGAGGCCAACTGAAGCTCCCCAGAGGCTTTGTCAGGATGTCATGCCAGCATTTGTCTTTCCTTTTTCTGCCTGCCAGTATCAAATGAGATCTTCCTGTTGCTACTTCCTTAGTTGGGAGAAGTGATTGCTAGCCCTTGGTTAAACTGCCAAGATAATGGTGCTGCTCAGTAGTCAGAAGTTGGTGGTGGTCTCTGACCAGCTTCCCTACTTGTTCCAAATCCCACTATTTCTAGTCTTCCCAAACTCAACTTTCCCTTTTCTTCACTCTTTAGAACTGCCTTTGTCTTTTAGCCTTTTCAAATCCTTGTTAGGGAAATCCAAGGCTGTATAGGTGAGAAAACCCTCTTTCCACAAACATATCAACTTCAGTATGCCCAGAGGTATGAAAGCCAGAGTGCATTCATTCATTCCTTCATTCATTCATTCACTGAGGTTCAAGAAATTTTGGTGGAGTGTTTATTTTGTCCCAATTCTATTCTGAATGTTGGGCTATGGCACTATAAATGGTAGGCAAAACTTTATGTGTACACGGAGCTTATATGTAGAAAGAAGAAACAAGCAGTTAATAATAAAGGCATTCCAGATAATGGGAAGTGTTACCATAGAGATCACTAAGAGATCACATATCTAGGAAAACAATTCTCAAGTTATTTGAAGCCAAATGAATCCTACATGGTAAGTCTATTACTCATTCTCTAAGTCTTATGAATCAGCTATTGAGAACGAAAAGACAGGCAGAAAGTAGACATGCTATAATCTCTTTCTTTTTTCCTCCTCTCTAGGCAGTAACAGTTCATGTTTGCTTCATAAATGAAGCCGCTTTAAACAAATTCATATTCTGTCTGGAGTGACAGACGGCATCTTTTTCTGTTCTTGCTACCCATGACTGTATATGGATGATTCAGAAATTGGAACAAAGTGTTTTACTGTGAAACTGGCACTGAATTAATCGTATATAAAGAAGAAATTGCATGGAGCGGGACTCTATCTTAAGGACCTGGGGGACTTGTTTCATTTCAAATTTGCAACTGATGTTGGTAGAGAAAGCACGTGTCACAGACTGCATGCACCATTTTGCATGCCTCCAGAAATTTGTAATTGCTGAAAAAACATACAGCTTTATTTTCAGTTACAACCTGCAATTTCTAGTTACTTTGGTCTCTGCAAGTAGATGTCAGCCTGGATTGTGGGGATAATACATTTTTCTCAAAGGGATGTAGTAAAAAGGAAAAAAACTCAATAGCATCAGCCAGTGTACATATAGAGAACAGTGGAATTAAAGAGATTGAAACAGACATGTTAGACTTGTAGCAGCTGATTGATGATCTGGACTTGATCTTGGTCTCTTCTGATTTAGCCCATTTCCCACTAGACAAATGGGCATGATTGGCTGGATCTATCCATAAGGGAAGCCAGTACAGAATTAGAACAGTGATGACTTTCCCAAGGGGGAGACTCTGAGTCATCACAGGAAGAAGCTATGACCACTGAACAGCAGGACAGCCACTGAGGAGGACATGTGACATCCATGGTGAAGTCGGCCTTTGCCCTGACCTCTCTAGAGTGTATAAACCCTGCTTGCAAATGATATTATGAAACATTTATATTCTAAAACGATTACAGAGTTAATAAAAGGGACTTGGAAGAGATTGCTGAATATGTGAAGGTCCCTTTTCCATTTCTGCCATGGGAGAAAGTAAAAATAAATTATATTTAGTATCTAAGGTTAGTTAAACACACCCACATGCTAATAGGGGTGTTGAAAACTAGGTTACTTGGCTTTTACAAGAATGCAAAGGATCAGGAAACTTTATTTATAGTATAATCACCATTATCTGTTTAAAGGATCCATTTATTTAAAAATCAGGCACTATGTTAATTAAGATTATGAATTAAGAATAAAAAGAGAGCTTTATGTAGTTGTGCATGTCAGTTTGCTATTTAAGATGTGTGACAGCGTTCGTCATATGAAGAGTTCATTTGGCAGGAATTCCTAAGATGGACATTGTGCTTTTGAAACTAGAACATGTAAGACATTCTATGAGTTCCCCTTGCCAATTTTTTTAAAGAGTCAAAGGAATATTTGACTAAATGCAGAGAGTGATGGTTTTTATCGTTTGTATTTGATGACGGTTCTTTTACTATATTATCAATCTACACATACACATAAAGGAATTCAAATCCATTCTTTCTTAATCCATGTGATAGCACTATTGCCATGTATACATACTATAAGACGACCATTTCAATGTAGTAATACAAAGGGCATGAAAAACTGTTACCTTTACTTTGATTTCAAAAGTCCAAGAATTTCTAATATAGTTAGCTTTCAGCTCAGGCTCAAAGCTAATGCAAATACAATTCCCATAAGTGGCCTTTGCTCTTTTTTTGTACCAAAGAGCCCACATGATTTCTACAACCCTTCCTTCTCTGAAATACTGTGATTCCTCAAATACTGGTCATTCTTCTAAGATACAACCCAGGTGTGCATTGGGAAGCTATGTTAACTAGGCCCTTGGACAGTTCATGGTACAATGCATTAGTAATAAAATTAGAGGTCAATTTAATTGTTGAAAGAACCTGTCTAAATATGTAACACTGATTGTTGTGAGGGAAGTAGATATAGATTAACTAATATGAGTTATGTGTATAGGTTGTTTGTAGACTAAGAAGATTGGTACTTCTCAGTTTAATAGTTTGCTTTATTTAACTAGTGGTTTCAATTTTCTTAGACATGTGGAAATGCTGTTTTAGGAGCTTGAATTCAAAGTACAATAAATGTACTTTTGTTCTCAAAGCTGGGTTTTAACACTCAAGGACATGGTCCTAATCAATAAACTTAAACAAATTCAGCAAGTTATGAAATCTGGCATGGTAGGTGAGGGGCAATATGTTCTGCCTGACTAAATGTATTAGTTTATTAAGAGTTACTTGGATTTCCAATTTTCAAATCACTGAACTTCAATAAAGTGTACAAACAATAGAAAAATACTGAGCATTATTTTGGATGCTAGATGCTTGGGCATTAACTGTAATATCTGCTTTGAGATTAATATATATATACACACACATATATATATCTTTGCTTATGTGTTTTGAATATCCTCTATAAGTCATGGAAAACACATAACTACATCATATATCATGAAATAGTCTTTCAAATTGGTGCCATGTATCTGACAATTCAGTTTTGCTTTTTACACCTCTTTGGTAGAGCCCTAGTCTCCCATTGGCTCTGAGATAAATAGTGCCTATATGCACAGTGATAGTCAAGTGTTTCTGGATTTCGTGTAAATCGTCTGATATGATTATCATCACTGCCACTTTTTTGGTTATCTTTTGTTTTGGGGCTTCACATGGCATTGCTCAAGAGCTACCCCTGATTCTGTGCCCAACGGTAGTGCTCCATGCAGTGGCAGGGATCAAACCAAGGCCTCCCACATAAAAAAAAGTATGTGCTCAATTTGTTGGTCTATATCTCTGGCCATTTTTAAATGAGTCTAAGACAAATTAGCTTTTTAATTCCATGAAAGAATAGGTAACCTAGCTTTTTAAAAAATATTGAGTATATTAAAAATGAAAATGCGTGGGGGGGGTTTGTCAATAATGAACGAAGTATTTGCTTTGGTTAGAATTAGGCATTTTCATCAAAGTAGCTAAGAGATATGGTAGCATGTTTTGGTTCTCTAATTTAAGTTAAATTAACAAAAATATTATTAAGAATGCATAGAGATTAACATTTTTCTGTAGATTTTGGTTCAAAATATTATTCCCACAGAGGACTCTTATCCATTCCATATCTTTTTAAATAAATAACTCTATTTTCAAATGGGGTATGTTGGTAAGGTGGAAATCAGGCAGAAGTTATCAGAAGGCCCCATTTTGCCATTGAGAGTTCCTGGTAAATCACTGAACCTTTTTGGATCTTTTTAATTTATATAATGAACTCAGAGATCACACCTTAGGTATGAATTCTTAACAAAAAAGAGAATACAAAATAGAGCTAAAACTATTCAATACAAAATATAATCCTCTGAGCTCTTTATAAGTAATTTGAACATAAACATCATTGCTGGAGTTGTTTCTAATGTAAATAGGGTCCATTAGTAAAAGTGAATTACAGTCAGGTAGAGTGAATTGGATAACCATTGCACAGGAGATGGCTTTTCCTTTGCTTGAGTAAATGTTTTGGATCACCTCCCAGGAATGAAAACTACAAGTACACTTTTTTCAGAAAGAGATACTATAAGATGTGTGTAACATTTGGAAATGCACCAAATTAAGCATTTAACTACTCTCATTTTATTAAAAGCTAAAAGCAGAAAATGTAAAATATTCAGAATATTTTTGAATGCCAAAAGAAAATTTAGAATCCATTTGGACAGGGCTAATCCATAAATTGTATTTTTGAAATTGAAAGTAGGATATGAATTCTGAAAAAAAACTGCTTGTGGTTGAAACTGCTACTTTAAAATTAATATTAAAACATAAACATTGAATTAAAAGCCTAACTACTTCATCTGTAGACTTTAATCACACATTTTATGATGCCTTCCTTTCACAAATTTGGAAATCCTCTGGTTTGTAAAGATGAGATTATGGTACTTTCCTTTCCTAACAAGATGCTCTTTTAAAAATGATCCATATGAAAATTCATATCCTAAAACTTTTGCTAAGCATTGTAAATTTAAAACTCTCATCTCCAACTACATCCTTACATTGTTTTAAAAAAATACTCAAACTAAAACCCACAGTATTTTTAATGACATGATTTCTGAGCTATAAGACTCACTAAATAAACCTTTCCAATCAAAAATACCTTATTCTCCTATATGCTAAGGATTAATGTGTGACTATAGTGTCCCTTGCCACTATTTTTTAAATCAGTGGATTTGAAAAGTATTCAGACATTTAGATGGATGCGCAGATATGTTGCTAGTTAAGTCATAGATTGGAGTTTGCATATTGTCATGTAAATGTATGTCCACACTATTCTAAATAGTTTTATTATGACCAAGTTTAATTAAATAAAAAGGGTTGTAAAATGTGATGTGTATGTGTATATACTGTATGTGTACTTTTTAAAATAGGTATATGTCCTGACCCTTTTTATACAGGTTTGAATTTGAAATTACATTATATATACATATACTTTATTGTTCTAAATAAAGAATTTTATGCACTCTCATAAGTTTGCCCTGTCATTTGATAACTCACATAGGTGTGTATGTTGATCATTTTCTTCACTAAAATTAAAAGTTTTCTATGGAATCGTTTGCAATTAATGTATATCGTATTTGAATCCAATTATATGGGAATATGAGGTCAGTTTAATTTTATTTATATTTACTAATCCCTGAAATTGTAAGTAATTGAGAAATATAAATCTAAATTAATAAATTATCCTCAAAAGGGTTCTACTTAAGATATGAATAGGGCTACTGAATCCAAGTGCAAAACTGAGATCTCTAATTTTGCAAAAATCTATGCAGAAAGGAGAAATTGATACAGATCAGGGAGGATGATGGAGGAATAATAGATTGCAAACTGTAAGTATGAGATGAACTTAGAGAACTGTCATTTGTACAGCATTTTTTCAAGGCAAGAGGTTATAAAATTTCTTTGTTTATCTCCTTAAGTCAAACTACAGGTGATCCTTTAACAGCTATAGTTGTACTGTCTAAGTTTACTTATGCAGAGATTTTTCTCATAAAAGATGGTATAAATTTATGGTACTAATAAAGTGCATTGCTATAAATTTATTCTTGCCATTTTCCTCACTAGCCTTTTGTAAACTGCTATATTTAAAAATACAGAGCCCAAGTGATGAATCAGGAGTTAAAGCATTTACTTTGTATGCAGCCAAATCCAGATAGATACTTGGTAGCCTGTAGCACTACCCGGTCTGGTCCAACTCGCACCCTCAAATCAATAAATAATCATATATAATGCATAAAACAAAATAAGTTTTAAGTAGTAATAGTGTTATGTGTGCTAGCCGTAAGCAGTTTAATTCCCAGTCAGCCATAAGCTATTTGTAGTTAAGCTTGAGGTAGTCAAAAGTTTGATGCAATGAGGGTTAATGCCACAATTCCTGCATTGTTCAAGGATCAACTCTAGTTAGTGTGTCCTGAGTATATAATCCATCGTATAATATGTAGAGATGAAAGTGTTAATTGCCACAACAGGAGTATAGCCATTCTTTTTTTTTTGTGAGAAGGAAGAGAGAGAGAGAGATAAAGAGTATAGCCATTCTTAAGGCCCATAGACAGCTATTGTGTGTTTCTGAGAAAAGAATGCCAACATTAAACATCATAGTGCCTGTGGCTTAGGTCAGAGCTTCTAAAGCTTTTCCACACATGACCCCTTTCACCTAAGAAATTTCACATGGTGAATCCCAACAGAAGTACCTCAAATTCATTATGCACTTGATTGTGAATTAATTTTTGGTCATTGCACATTCATAAACTTATTCTGTTGCCCATTTTTCCATAGGCCCCCACATCCAGCTATACTACCACCACCTTCAGTTCCAATTTAGTTGATCTGTTTTGTTTTGGTATGGTTCAGTTTGGTTTAGGGGCCACAACTTGTGGTATTGGTTTACTCCATGGTTATGAGCTCAGAAATCACTCCTGTAGGGATTCAGAGGATAAAGACCAAAAGAAGAGACTGAAAGATAGATTGTGCACAGATAATCACCAATACCAAAATAGAGGCTGAAAGAAGCTAGATTGTACACAGGTAATCACTTTAACTCCTGATGGTATTTGACTCTTGAACCCATGTTTTCTGGTTTTATGCACTACTTGGTTATTTGCTTTTTTGTTTGTTTCTTTGCTGAATATTTATATATATTATATATATTGATTTTATATAATATTTTTAGTTTCTTTGCTGAATCTTGTGTATGTGTATGTATATATATATATATATATATATATATATATGGCAAACTTCAACTAGTATAAGTCTAGACAACAATAGTAGCCTATTGTCTAACAATACTAATTTTCTAACAATACAAATCTAACAATACCTCCTCTAGTAAAATAATTTCTCAATTTTGTTTGTTGTTAAAGTAATAATATGGAGAAATATGATGCTTTCTCTGAATAAAACATTTAAATGGCTTAGTATTTTCAGGACAAGGCCCAAATCTTCAACCTGTTTTACAAAGCCCTCTTAGGTTCCCCTTTCACCTCTTAATTCTGTCCCCCTTTCACCTCTTAATTTTGTCCTCCTTTCACCTCTTAATTCTGTCTCCCTTTCACCTCTTAATTCTGTCTCCCTTTCGCTCCTATCTCCTGTTCTTTGAGATTGCCATAACAACATGAGACTCAGACTATAAACCCTTGTGGACTTAAAACTAAATTTGAGGCCTGGAGAGACAGCACAGTGGGCAGGGTGCTTGCCTTGCCTGAAGCAGACAGGAGTTTAATCCCCAGTACCACACATAGTCACCTAAAGCTCTATAGGAATGATTTCATAGCTCATAGACATGGAGTAAAACCCTAAATACTGCAATTCATAGCCCTCAACCAAACTAAACCAGACCCCAAAAAAGACCAACTAAATTAGATCTGTATAATTATTAACTTCTAAAATATTCTATAAAATTTATGAGTATTGTGGGTGTTTTGAAACTGATGTGGCTATACAACAAACTGCCCAATACACATCACCCATCTTCACTGTTTTTCTATTCCAATTGTACATTATTTTTTATTCTTTTTGTGGCCTCATTTGGCAATGCTCAAAGATCATTCCTGCCAGACTCAGGAAACCATATGAAGTCCCAAGATTAAATCTGAGTTGGCTGCATGCAAGGCAGTACCCTGCCCACTGAACTATCTCTGCAGCCCACAGTTTTATCTAAGGCACCGTTTATCTACTTCCCTTCTAATATTACTGCCTAAAATTATTTGATCTGTAAATGTGATCCTTACTCCTTGGTGGTGGTAGTACCTAGTTCATGGTTATTATATTCCTCTCAGCTCTTCAAATATTGATAAACACATAAAATGATTATTCTTTGAGGTCCTCTTAGTAACCTAGTCCTCAAATCCACCCCAACTACTCAGTCTAATAGTAACCTTATAGAGAGTGATGCCTTCCATTAAGTGTCTCCCATTTATCTATTAAGTCCTTGTCACCTTATATCTTTCTAGCTAGTACACTCATGGTTCCAATTCCAACAGTCCTTTGACCCAATGAGCTTGTTAATCTATTGACTTTACCATTGATCACTCAACCACTGTCAACCTTTGATACCATCTCTTCTCTCTTCCTACGCAGGTTAAAATCCATGTTCCAGTGTTAAAAATTATTCTCTTATAAACATCTTCTTTTCGTTGATCCTTCACACTTCCCAATATTTGCATAGCAATTGATACTCTTGTTTATATCCGATTATATCCAATTTCCACCCACTCTTTGGCTATCTTTATTTTAGTTAAACATAGCTGGAGTAGAATATGTCATTGTCCCTACTGACATCTTTCTATTCCCCTCCCATTAATGACAAATCCTTTGTTAGCTCAATAATTATGCTATATATAACATGAAGCGGCTGGGGAGGCTGGAGCTCGGCTCGCCCGGGCCCAGCTGAAGAGGGACCCCCAGGAGGGCAGACGGGTTTTTGGAGTGGGCCGTCGCCTCTGGGGGTCCTGGAAGCAGCCGGATGAGACTAGCCCATCACACTAGCCACCATTTTCGCTGTCCGGATGCTGGGAAACTGCCTTACGACCAGAGCAACAGAGCAAAACCAGTTTGAGCCCAGTACACGTGGCTGCTTGCGGGCGCTGGGTCCTTTAAAATAGTGGAAACAGTAATGTCTTTTAATGCATTGAATTCCACGAAGAGTAGGAAAGTTTGGCGGGAGGGAGAGATAAAGAGGAGAGAAATGACATACAGAACCCACCAAGTAGTTGAGGTGTGGGGGGGAAGGGGGTGGGGACATTGGTTATGGGAGATGGGTTTGGGTGGAGGGATGGGTATTGGAACACTGTAGAACCAAAACTCTACATGAGCATCTTTCAATTGTATGTCTAAAATGGTGTAACAATATTTGGGGGGGAAAATAATAAACTAAAATAAAATTGGAAAAAAATAATTATGCTATATACCCCCCTATTCTACTTGCTTTTTATTGTCATGGCTGAGTATTTTATGCAAGACTTTTTCTCTCATGTGTAACATTCCCCATTTTTATTTTCAGCTGACTTTCTTGATCGCCGTCTCACCTCTGAAAAATCAGGGTCAGAGAAATGGTACAAAGGTTAAGGTGCTTACCTCCTTTCTCACATAGGGTTGACCCTGGTTTGATCCCTGGTATCACTCTAGTTTCCAGAGCACTGAACTAAGAAGAAACCAGAACATCACAGGGTATAGCCTAAACCACACCTCCAACCACTCCTTCAAAAAGAAAATTGGAAAAAAAGAAAGAAAAGAAAATTGAGAAAATAAAACAAAGTTGCCTAGCACCTGGATTGATTTTTCATGATGCTATATTAAGTATTTGGACCCTTCATTGGTAGAGATTCGTTGTCAGACTAGAGGGGTACTTACAATCTGATTGTAAAATATGCAACCAGTTCCATTTATCTTTATGCTATTAAATATGTTCGGGTACAGAATAACTTTAGTAACACACCTCACCACTGTGTTAATTCATGAGAACATCAAAGTATATGGTCAGAGGCTGTTTCATTATGTGAATGTATCCTGTGGGTGTGGTACTGATGATGGAGGAGAAACATGATTTAAAATAAATGGAGTCAAAAGCCAGTCTGAAAAAATTCCCTCAATTATCAATTATCTAATGTGTGAAATTAGAAATAGGTACCTTAGATTTTTTCTCCCCACTGTCTACACCAAAACATGTTTTTCCCTGACCAGAAAATACTCAGTAATTCAGAGCATGTTAGTATAAGCAAATCATAACTTTTCCTTCTGATAGTAGAATATGATAGTATTTAACAAAATGTTGTTACAGCCCCAAAATTCAGAAAGTGAGAACATGTTTATTTATGCTTCCCAGTATACCGACTTTGACAAATGCAAAGTACAATATAACCACCATGTACTTACAGGATTGTTTTATTCCCTAAAAAAAAATAAAAATGGGCTGGAGAGATGGTACTGCTAGTAGGTACTTGCCTTGCTTTGCACACAGTCCATCTGGCTTTGATTCACTACACGCACATGGTCCCCCAAGCACCTGCAGGAGTCATCCCTGAGAGAGAGAAGTGGGAGGGACGACCTGCACATCACTGGGCGTGGTCAAAACACCAGCAAAATAAAAACTATTTGTGATTCACATACCCTATATTCCTATCCTATCCTCATCCTCTGGAAAATTTTTGTTCTCTTTATGGTTTTCACTTTTTCCAGAATGTCATATAATTGAGACCCTACCCTTTCCAAACTGGCTTATTTCACTTAACAATGTGCAATAAGATAAACCTGTGTTGTATTGGAAAAATAGTAAAGGGGTTAAGGCACTTGTTTTGCACATGATTTACCTTGGTTTGATTCCTGAAACTGCATATGGTTGCTTGAGTACAGCTGGCACAGCCCTGGAGGACCCTGGTATTGCTGAGCCTATGACATCTGGGAGCAGCTTTTGGACCATCTGAGCACCACTTGGGAGGCCCCCACAAAATGATTCACTTATACTTCTTATAGTTTGATAACATGATTCTTATAAGCTATCATTTGACAACATTTTTATCACTGAACATTGCATTTTATGTATTCATTTATCCACTCAATAAACATGTTTTGTTTGTTTCCAAGTTTTTGTAATTATGAGGAATACTATAAACATTCTTGTGTGAATATGTCTGAGCATGAGTTTTACAAAAATTGTGTAAATTTCAAAGCATTTGGATACTAAGGCTAAGCTTATTACATTTGTAAAACCATCTTCTGTACTGACTGTACCATTTTGCATTCACAGTAGCTCTGAGTAAGAAGTCCTGCTGTTCTAAACGGTAGCCAGCAACTGTTATTGTCAGGTTTTTGGCCTATAGCCAATCTAATAGGAGGATAATAATATATTATTATTGCTTTTATTTGCAATTTTATATGTCAAATGATGTTGAGGATCTTTTCATATGCTTATGTGCCATCTGTATATCTTTTTTGTAAAGTTATCCATTCAAATATGTTGTTCATTTTAAGTTGGTTCATCTTATTTATTATTGCTATATTTTAATATTCCTTGAATATTTTGATATGAATTCTCTTAGATAAATGCTTTTCACACATACACACACACACACACATATATACATATACACATATATATATGTCTATAGCTTTTCTTCTAAAGGTGCTTTTACAGAGCAGTTGAAAGTATTTCTCAGAACCTCACATAAGGATATGGACTATGTATATCACTTAATTCATCCCTGTATCTCATTGGAGCAAGAGCACTCTCCAAAATATCTGAAATTGTAGTTGATTTTTTTTCATATTTTTCTGTCAGTGAGCCGCTGGAGTCCCCAACAGTATCAGTACAGAAGTTTTCTTCTACCTCTGAGACCACCAGGGAATGGATGAAAACTCACAAGACCGTCACAGTTCCAAAAGACTTTTAATAGTACAACAAGCTCTACCACCGCAATCCAATATAATGGAAGACCTCTTACTCTGGTCAGAACTTAGACTCTGCACGGGCCCAACACCCCTACTAAAGAGGATCCACCAGAAAGATTCCCATCAAAGTGGATGCAGTACTTCAATTAAGTCCCGTTATACACACAAAAGTAATCCTAACTTCAGAGAGGTACTGTCAGCAAAGAGAAACTAAACAGCTCCTAGAGAGGAGTGTAGTAGATTGGTGTCACACCCTACTACAGATCTAAAAAATGATTATGCCAAGGACTAATCCCATCTTCCAAGATTATCTCTTTTGTTGAAACACTGGAGTTGGGGGGGGGCTGGTATAAAGTAATTCATCTTAATTTCATGGGCTTCATGTAATCTGAATGATACCCACAAGGTCCATCTTATTATCTGCACCAGGGAGATTCTGAGTATCTTGTTCTCCATATACTGAAAGGGTCACACTTGCCTGTTTGAAGGCAAACTAGTATGATCCTTCCCATAATCTTAAACAATAGTCTCAATGTAGCCAGGGTGGTAGTCGCCTGGTAAATTCTACCTGTCCCATGCTGGGACCACTGTGTATAAAGAGGAACTGTGCCCAATCTAGATAATATAGAATTCATAGTAGATGTAGAATAATAAGTCAGAATTTAGTCATTGAGAGTCAAGGTGACTTCTATAACTGCCACACCTTCTATTAGTGTTTACACAGAAGAGAGATCTCATTAGTTTTAATCCTGAATTAAGAACATGTAAATATATTAAACTGTGAGTGGAAAAAACAGCAAAAGCTATACTTGTCATCCAACATTTTTCCATGGTTATTTTTATTTTAAGATTTTTTCGGTTAAGTAACTTAAGTACATACAACTGTTTTTCCTTCTGAAACAGTTTTTAGAAGGCAAAACAAAATCTGTGTTAGAAATTTTTTCTGGTTTCTCCAGTACAAGGCTATTGGGATATGAACCCATTTTTTTTATTTTTATTTATTTATCTATTTATTTATTTATTTATTTATTTATTTATTTGCTTTTTTGGGTCATACCCGGCAATGCTCAGGGGCTACTACTGGCTCTGCACTCAGGAATTACTCCTGGCAGTTCTCAGGGGACCGTATGAGATGCCGGTGATCAAACCCAGGCCGGCCCAGGTTGGCTGCGTGCAAGGTAAACGCCCTACTCGCTGGGCTGTCGCCTCCAGCCCCATTTTTTTATTTTTTATTTCAGCCAAGCGAAGGTGGTGTAGTCGCCAACCATCTATCTTCACTCCCATTCCTTCCCATTCTAATTGTCACATGATGTTTTCGAGGGTGGCGCTGAAGAGTTTTGGTGAAATGGTATCACCCTGCCAAACCCCTCTTTTGACATCGATGATCACTTCCTTATAGAATGGTGAGATCCTGGTGGTGAATCCGTAATAGAGCTCACAAAGGATCTTGATGTATTGGGTTTGAATGCCCTGTTTGGCTAGGGCTTCTATGACTGCTTCGGTCTCAACAGAATCAAAGGCTTTTCTTAAATCAATGAACGTGAGACAGAGCAGCATCTTGAACTCCCTACAAACCTCAATGAGCTTGGTTACTGTGTGGATATGGTTGATTGTGCTGAATCTTTTCAGAAGCCAATCCTGTTCAGGATGACTCAAGTGAACAGCTTGTAGATGACAGACAATAGGTAGATGGGGTGGTAGTTGCCAATGTCATGAATATCTTCCTTCTTGAGCAGTAGAACTGTCCTGCTGATTTTCCTTTGGGAGGGCACCTTGCATTCAGACAGGTAATGTGAAAAGAGCTGAGCCAGTGTATTGATGAGTACTGAAGGCAGATTCTTCAGGTGTTCGGGTCTGACTTTTATTTGGGCCTGGTGCTGTTCCCTTCTTTACGGACAAAATGGCATGTCGGATTTCAGAAGGGAGAACGTTGGGAATGACATATCCATCCTGGCGGAATTTGGTATGTAGGCAGGTAGACGTGGCTATCAAAAAGATCTCAGTAGAAGTCATGGATAATCTTCTCCATTGCATTTCTGGAAGATGTGATAGATCCATCAGAATGTGGAAGAGCAGTCATCTTGGTCTTAAAGTTGATGAAGGACAGGCGGGCATTGCGAATGCTATTCCTGGCTTCTGCTACATCGGCCAGTATTTCTGCTCTTCTCTCTTTGAGGTCTTCCTTTATTGCTTCTCTGCACTGCTTTCCAAGCTTGGACATTAGCATTTGGTCGCCTGAGGCTTGTGCCTTGCCACGTTGGCAAATGAGCTAGAGAGTTTTTGAAGAGAGGCCGTCCTTTTGTGTCTTTCTCTCTTGGCATTCTTTGCACAATCATGAAGGTGCTGAACCAGATGGTTGTATTCTTCATCAATGTCGTCAATGATGGTATCTTCCCCTGTTGCCACAATGGTGCCAAAGAGTTCCCAGTTGGTGGTCATTCTGGGAGTTTTCTTCTTAAACTTTGCAGCCTCTAGGCCCCATTGACTCTCAATGGAACAAACATCTCTGAATGCAGCAGTTATGTGTACCTAGGTCAAGAAGTCAACATGATGAATGACCTAAAACCTGAGCTGCGCAGGAGGAAGAGAGTGGCATGGAATGTCTTCAAAAGCATCGAAGAAATAGCTAAAAGGACAAAAGAACCTCCGGCTCTGGGCACATCTCTTCGACTCCACCATTCTTTCTGCACTAAAATATGCCTCAGAGTCCTGACCCTACGAAAGCAGGATGAGAATGCTATTCAGTTCTCTCAAAGAGGAATTGAAAGAGCTATGCTCGGAATATCACGCCTCACTCAAGTGAGAAAAGGAATCCGAATTCCAACCTCTGTTGCTGTTTAGATTCAGGGACGCTGTCTCATTTGCCAAGGCATCGAAAATCAGATGGGCTGGACATGTGATGAGATTTGGAGATGACCAGTGGTCTAGAGCTGTTACCGACTGGATCCCACGGCACATCAAAAGATCACTTGGCTGACCACCTACAAGATGGTCAGACTTCTTCATCAAGACATTGAACAAACTGAGGCTCTTGGTATTCCTGAAGCAATCAGATGACATTAGGCTACACTGGCACGTGATAGGGTCAAATGGAAACGTTACTGGTGCCCGCTTGAGCAAATCGATGAATAACAGGATGTCAAGTGATTAAGTGATCAAGTAATTTTTATTTAAACACCGTCATTTACGAAGTACAAAATTTTTTACACTACAGTTGTTAGAGAGTTTCATTGTTCAACAAAAATCCCACCACCAGTGTGTCCCCACCACCACCAGAGACCTGACTTCATACACCCCCATGCCTTCTCCCTTTGCTGACACTAATTATATATACATTACAGCCTGTATAAGGGAATGGTATTGATAAGGTCATGACATTTTTCTGGCTTGTTATGTGCGGTCTGGTCTATTTCTGATCTTGCATTCACTTTTCGAATTTCTAGATCATAGTAGGCTTGTACTAGTCAACCCCAAATTCACCACTACTGTACCTATGGGCAGCACTTATTTCAAATTTTTCTCAACCTCTATTTAAGCCTGTCATAAGCATACTCTAAATAATATATTCTGTATTTCTCATCAGAACTAATTCTTAAAGGAAAGCCAGTGGAGATTATTATGCCCTTTGTGCCCACCATATAGGAAATTATCAATATGTTCCCACAGACCATAGTTGTGCTCACACACTTGTGATTGTATGCCCAACTTATCTATGAAATGTGATGGGATATCTGGTACATCAGTATATCAGGCTTTGAGATATCATTCAGCCTCAAAGTAGTCACATGCCAAAGGGAGAGCTGGCAGCAGCTTTTCCGCATGTCTCTGTCCCTAGATCATGGCCAACTGTGCAGACAGAAATTCTGGGTGGGCCCAAGGCCTTCTGAAGGGGACTGAGGTCAGAGGAGGGGCCCCAGCTCCAGCTCCACAGAATCCTGGTGTGTTTAGCTGCTGATACCATGAAACCATTTTAGGAAGCAACATATAAATATCTAATTCCTAGCACAGTAAGGGATGTCACAATCAAACTCTGCAAGTACTGACCTTCTAGGCTGAAGAATAGATTTAAAATAATCTTGTGTGAGGGATGTCTGTTATTTTATATTGCCTAAGCTTTAAATACTAAAAGTATGAGATAAGCAGATGAACTATTGCACTGTACAATCACTGTATCACTGTATCACTGTCTTCCCGTTCATCATCGATTTGCTTGAGCGGGCACCAGTAACATCTCCATATGACCTGTCTCATGCAAGTAGAGCCCAAGGGCACCTGCTTGCTCCAGGAACATAAACAGCCTCAAATCATTCCATCAGGTCATGGGAATGAGGTCTATAACAGTTACTGGTATTTGGCATATCAAATACGACACGGGTAGCTTGCCAGGCTCTGCCATGTGGGTAGCATACTCTTGTAGTCATCTAAAACTGCACTATGATCTGAGTAAATCTTTAATTAAACCTGGCAAGTAATTAAATGACATTAAATCATGTTTCACTTCATATTACTAATAAATTAATATAATTGTGTCATTAAAATTAATTTCAATAATATAAAATTTTCCACTACTCAATATCTAACACAACTCCATCACCAAGTTCCCTGGGTGAAAAGAAGACTCTTTTACCAATCAAAATGAATATATTCATAGGAAAATAAGGAACTTAAAACTAACATTTATATCATGGTGGTAAACTCAAACTGCTCATCAGCAACAGTTCCTGGTGTCGTTGGGCTTGAGGATACCATACAATGCAATTCACTACAGACATCCAAAGATCAAAACTAACCAGATCTATAATCGTGTGTTCAAACATCCTCATTTGGAAAAGATAGAGTTCATTCGTTTCTGCACCAGCTAATTTGGTATTTACATAAATATGTCCTTAGTGAACTCTTATAATGTGGCAGTTCAAACTGAAAATATTGTGAGTAAAATAACAAAACATATGCTGTATGCCAAACATTTAATAGGAAGAATAAACATAAGATATATCACAATTAAAAAATTTTAGTTGAATTTTAAGACAAATTTTTTGTTTGTTTGGAGTCCATAGATGGATGCACTCAGGGTTTATTCATGGTTCTGTGTTCAAGGATCATTCCTAGTGGTCCTCAGTCACCATATACAGAACAAGGAATGGAGTTGGCATAGACCAAGTGCAGAGTGCCTAAACCCTTGTACTGTCTGACCCAAAAATAATATTTTTATATATTGTGTTAAAATTGCATTGATGTTAGTTTATTCACTTTCACTTTTGTAATGTGATGACTTGAAAATTTTAAATTATGCATATAGTGTATGTTACATTTCTATTAGCCAGTGGAAAAGCTAAAACTGGACATATAACTTGTATTACGTTTGTACTAAATAGTACTGCTGTGCACCATCACTCAGAGAAAGATTTTTGTCACTTCTACCTTAATACATTTTTAGAAAAATCAATTTGGAAATGAATCATCTGAACTCAATAGTGAAATATACAGAGGAATCACATTGAAATTAAAGATATCTATCCATAAGTGAGAGTTGAGTTTTCTCTTCTTTAAAGTTTCTGTTCTTAATTGCCAAGTCATAGAGTCAATTAAGTTGTTAATATTCTAATAGCTTAGTAAATCTTATCTGTTTATGTTTTTGTTAATGAATCCATGAGATCTCGTCTTTTGTTAAATTTGGTACTTTTCCTTCAAGAATAGAATTTGCATAAACATTTCTATAGGTTGTAACAGAACCTCCAATTATAGTTGTCAAAAATAGAATCATAGTGGCCTTACTTAGGAAGACTGAGAAAAGCAAATGAGATGCTTACTCAATGGCAGCAAAGCCGGTCCAGATGTAGTTCTCCCCAGCCTTCCCTAAGGTATAGTAATCTTGTCAGCATGGGGAAATGTAAATAAAAAATAAAATAAAATATAGGCTCTTTTTTTCCTATCCCTCTTTATTTGTTGACCCTGAAAAATAAAACAACTAATTAATTATAAAAAAAAAACCATTTTAAAGACTTCTAGCATGTATTACCTAAGAACAGAAATACAAAGTCAAAACACAGAAAAAGAAAAATTCTGGCAATATTATTCATCATTTAACTCCACTATGCAAAGATACTTGGGGAGATTCATAAAAATAGCTAAGACACCACAAACTACTGATTAAAACACATAAAAGAATACAGTTCTACCGTATGACCAAAACCCGAACATGAACATCTTTGTAATTGTATATCTCACAGTCATATAATAAAATATTTTTAAAAAAAATAAAAAAGTTAATTTTTATTAAAAACACAGTAATTTACAAAGTTACCCATTATGCATCTGTTTTGAGCATTTGGTGTTCCAACACCATCAGCATGATCTTCCCTCCACCAATATCCCCAGGTTCCATCCTAATCCCAACCAACCCCCTTGGCACATACTAAATTGACTTTCTATGTGACTTTACCAGTACCATTCCCTTATATGGGCTGTAATGGTCAATAAATTAGTGCTGGCTAAGGGATCAGGCATGGGGATGGGAGTGGGTGGGAAATGAGGGTCTTTGGTGGTGGTGGGAGCTCACTGGTGGTGGGATTGGTGCTGAACATGAATGTTTCTAACAACTGTATTGTGAAAAACTTCATATTTTGTAAATCAAGGTGTTTAAGTAAAGAAAAAAGATATTAAAAAAGAGTACAGTTCTGTCATCTTTGTAATAATTTAGTGAAGATGCTGAGAAGCTATTTCACTTGATCACTTGATCACTTGAATCCCGTTATTCATCGATTTGCTCGAGCGGGCGCCAGTAACATTTCCATTGGACCCTATCACGTGCCAGTGTAGCCAAATGGCATCTGGTTGATTCAGGAATATGAAGAGCCTCAAACAGTTCCTTCAGTGTCTTTACAAGGAAGTCAAACCATCTTGTAGGGTGGGCGGCCCACGTGATCTTTTTACATCTCGTGGGATCCAGTCGGTAACGGCTCTAGTCCAGCGGTTGTCTCCAAATCGCATTACATGTCCAGCCCATCTGATTTTCGATGCCTTGGCAAATGAGACAGCCTCCCTGATTCTGGAATAGCGATGGAGGTCAGAACTCCGGATTCCTTCTCTCACTTGAGTGAGATGTGATATTCCAAGCATAGCTCTTTCGATTCCTCTCTGGGAGACCCGAATAGCATTCTCATCCTGCTTTCATAAGGCCCAGGACTCTGAGGCGTATGTTAATGCAGGGAGAATGGTGGAGTCAAAGAGATGTGCCCCGAGCCGGAGGTTCTTTGTCCTTTTAGCTATTTCTTCGATGCCTTTGAAGGCATTCCATGCCACTCTCTTCCTCCTGCGCAGCTCAGGTTTTAGGTCTTGAAGCTATTTAAATAAAAAAAATAAGGAAATATAAAAGGTTCAGTAAAGATGATTGAGGAAATACAATTTAATTTGATGCTGTGAAAGAAAATAGCAAAGAAAATGTTCTCATCAAAACCAGCAATTTGTTAAAAATTTAAAAAGTAGATTTCAGTAGAGTTTTGAATAGCACCTTAAATGTATTTATATTGAAATTAATTTTGAACGCAGATCTATAGAACACAAAGTTCTGCCTTTTATCCTTATTTTTGATAAAAATGTATTGTTGACAAAATAAACTCATGATAAAACTCCCCAACAAGAAAATAAGCTATAATCTAGCTATGAATAAATAAATAGTGTGAATAAATTTTAAATAAGTATTTAAGATTAAATCATATTTTAAAAGTTGTTAGGTATCCTTATGCTAAATGACATATGGTAAAGAAAAATAAAATATAAAGTCTAGGAAGGGGTTTACTCAGATTCAATAATTATATAACCTTATAGAAAATTATCAGAATGAACTTTGAAGATGAAAAAAATTTTGGACATATTTATTACAACACAACTGTTTATCAACCACACTAATGATAGAAAAAGTGAATTATCATTTTTATTTTTATAAAACACATTACAAATCATTTTTATACAAAGCATAGATAAAAGAGCTGCTACTGGCTCTCACTGTGCCCAGCCGCTCATGAGGCACCGGGAGGGATGGCAGGTTCTAGCCCTGGCCCGCCACCCCAGCAGAGCCTCACAACAAGCCAGACGACCCCCCCACTCCACGAGGACCTCCATTTTCCACATTTGGACTTTCCCCTCATCAGAACTCCACCCAGCAGACCAGCCTATCACAGCCCAGCTCGTGCGGCCACAAGCGGCCGAGAGGTTCATCAACAAATGCTAGACTTTGAGATGACTACAAGAGTATGCTACCCGCACGGCAGAGCCTGGCAAGCTACCCGTGTTGTAGTTGATATGCCAGATACCAGTAACAATTATAGACCTCATTCCCATGACCTGATGGAATGGTTTTGAGGCTCTTTATATTCCTGGAGCAAGCAGGTGCCCTTGGGCTCTACTTGCATGAGACAGGTCATATGGAGATGTTACTGGTGCCCGCTCAAGCAAATCGATGATGAGCGGGAAGACAGTGATACAGTGATAGATAAAAGAATATATAGCCGAAATGAAAGAAAAGGTTATATTTGATAGCTAATAGGAAATTAACTTTCTTTCAATATATCAGGTTTACACTACAATTTTTGACATACATGATTTCTTCTTTTAAATTATCTTAAATACTGTTCTGCTTAAAGAGCCCACCTAAATGGATTAGTTTTGGGTTCCCAAAATCTTGAATCTAGCCTTGGTAGAAAGGCATCCATGTCTATACAGTTTTCTTACTATTCGAGTGCAGCTAACAATGGTTTGATAGACAGAGGTCTCTCCAAATACCAGAGCAACAGAGCTTTCTCCAACTCAAACTTGCCTAGAATAATCCTTAAGTAATTCATAGCTTTTCACTGTGTTATTTCATTTTGGTTTTGGGCTACACCCAGTGACTCTGCTCTCAGTGGTCATTCCTGGCAGGCTCAGGGGACCATATCATGTACAGGAGATCAAATTTAGTCAGTGTTGTGCAAGGGATGCAACCTACGCACTGTTCTATCACTCTGGCCCAATTGTATCACTATTATTTTTCTAATTGGATTTATAAAGTTCCCTTCCTCCTATTATAGTAAGCAATTCGGCTTTCTTTAAAAGCCTGACCAGGTGAATATTCTTTCCCATTCTGTGGACTGCTTTTGTATCTTAGTCACTGTTTCTTTTGAGGTGCAGAAGCTTTTTAGTTTCATGTAGTCCCATATATTTATCTTTTCTTCTAGTTGCTTTGTTAGAGATGTTTCATCTTTGAAGATGCCTTTAGCTTCAATGTCATGGAGGGTTTTTCCTATATTTTCTTCAATGTACTTTATGGATTCAAGTCTGATATTGAGATCTTTAATCCACTTTGATCTGATTTTTGTGCATGGTGTTAGACACAGGTCCAAATTCATTTTTTACATGTCGCTGCCCAGTTTTCCCAACACCACTTATTGAAGAGGCTTTCCTTACTCCATTTTAGACTCGTTGCACCTTTATCAAAGATTAAATGATCATTTGTTTGAGGTTGGGTGTCAGGATACTCAATTCTATTCCATAGGTCCACGGGTCTGTTTTTATTCCAATACCATGCTGTTTTAATTACTACTGCCTTATAGTACAGTTTGAAGTTGGGTAAGGTGATGCCTCCCATCTTCTTTTTTCCCGAGGATTGCTTTAGCAATACTCATCTGATAAGGGGTTAATATCCAGGATATATCAGGCACTGGTAGAACTTTACAAGAAGAAAACAAACAACCCCATCAAAAAATGGGGAGAAGAAATGAACAGAAACTTCAGCAAGGAAGAAATTCGAATGGCAAAAAACATATGAAAAAATGCTCATCATCACTAATCATCAGAGAGATGCAAATCAAAACAACAATGAGATACCATTTTACACCACAGAGACTGGCACATATTCAAAAGAACAAGAACAACAAGTGCTGGCGTGGGTGTGGGGAAAAGGGGACACTCATCCATTGTTGGTGGGAATGCCGGCTGGTACAGCCTTTCTGGAAAACAATATGGACATTCCTCCAAAGACTAGAAATTGAACTCCCATTTGACCCAGCCATACCACTCCTGGGAATCTACTCTGGGAAACCAAAAATACGCAGCGGAAACACCATCCCTACTTTTATGTTCATAGCAGCATTATTCACAATAGCCAGAATCTGGAAGCAACCCGAGTGCCCGAAAATAGATGACTGGATAAAAAGCTTTGGTACATCTACACAATGGAATACTATGCAGCTGTTAGGAAAAATGAAGTTATAAAATTTGCCTACAAATGGATGGACATGGAGAAGATTATGTTGAGCGAAATTAGCCAGAAGGAGAGAGACAGTTACAGAATGACTGCATTTATCTGCATAACATAAATATATAGGTACATATTATGATACCAATATCCAAGGTCAAGTGAAACATACATCAGGAGGTCCTGTCAAAGGTGGAAATTATCACAAACGTGTGGGAGTCAGAGGCTAGGTAAGACAGAAAATGGAACAGTGTGCTAACAATTGTGAGGGTACTAATGCCAACCTAGAACTGAGCATTAAATAGAGGCAAAAGGATACACATGACAACCCTTTAATGTATGTTTTGTAATCCATAGTCTGGAGAGGAAGGAAAAGAGAAAGATAGAGAAATGGAAAGAAATAAAGAACCTGCCATGGAGGAGGGCTGGGGGAGGGGGGAGGGAACCGGGGACGTTGGTGGTGGGAGATGGGCACTGGTGGCGGGATGGGTGCTGCTACACTGTACGACCAAAACCCAAATATGAACTTTTTAATTGTATATCTTTGTAATTGTAAAAATAAAAAAAATTAATAAAAAAAAAAAGCCTGACCAGGGCTGGCTCAATTACAAAGTGTGCCCCAATTTGAAATCATGAGGTTGTAAGTCAGATCCCAGGGCTCCCCCTATACTTGTGCTGAATGGATCCCTGCTTTTATGTTGACTGTTCTGTTGGTACAATACAGTATAAACTCTCTAGCACACATCGCACAGCTAGCTTGGGGCAAACATTGCAGGTGTAACTCCTAGTCATTACCTTGTTGTTAATTTACCATTTAACAACAGAATACTACTGTTTCAGATTCTCACTCTTGCTAAATTTGTTTCACTTGTCTGTTCTCCAATGTCTTCCAAAAGTTTTTTTTTGATTGTGCAGTTCATCGGTTTTCCTTATTTCAGGAAGTATCACAAGCTTCAGTCAGAGAAGTAAACCTGATCTATCAGATAATATATGTCAATCTCTCTGCCTACTATTATTTACAACCTATATGTGTGAGTATTAATATCATATATTTATATCCTAATATTATGTGCAATATGTGTATATATGTATACACATATATAAGTATATACGTGTGTATATATAAATATATATAGAAAGAGAGAAAGAGAGAGAGAGGCTGTTTGAACAAATTCAATATCTGTAAGGCAAACAATAGGTCAGAAAATGAGCAGGCCAAGATCCACAGCAAATCCTAACATTTATTTTTCTCAGGTAGTACCCCTTTACTTAGGGAAAGCCCAAACTCTCCTTAAAGGATTTCAGTAGATCCTACCAGTCAGAATATCAGTCCTTCTCATTAGTATCAATCAGCTGATTAAGGATTTCAATATATTTGCAAAATCCCTCCAGAGCAACACCTCTATTTGCATTTGATTCAATCCCTGGGAGAAGGCATGTTCAGGCTCTAAAGTGACTGCTACCTGCTTTAGTCCTCAACTACTGCAAGAGAATAACCCTTTGGAAAAGAAATTTTAAGACTGCGTTATATTTCTTCCTACAAAACTGAACCGTCAAAAGACAGTATGGAGGTGAAATTCTGACCTTATTTTTCTAAATTAGATGAAAGGGGAGCCTCATTTGTTCACTTTTGAGTTATTGGAGTTTCAGCTTATATTTTTAATTTGGTAATATTTAATTCTTAACTTATTGTGATAATTCCCAATCTTGCTCTTTCACTTAATCCTTTTTTAAAAAGGACTTCTTTATTTAAATTCCATGACTATAAGTAATCCAAATGTGTTTCAAATAGGGGTCTATGTGGTCTGGAGAAATAGTTCAAGGGTAAATTGTTTACTTGTACTTGATCCTACCTAATTCAGTTCTGAGCACCATATGTGGTCCCGAAACACCATCAGGAGTTACCCGTGAGCACAGAGCCAGGAGTCAACCAGAACTCCTGCCAGATGTGGTGCAACCTTTCCCCAGCACCCACAGAAGGAAGTGAAAATAACTAATGCAAAAACAAGTAAAATAATAATTTATAAAAAAGAGAAGGTGATAAGTATGTGTTTTCTTAGAATCACCATAATTTTATAAATTTATTGCAGATTTGAGGTGCTATAACAAAATAGCATTGGCTGGAAGGCTCAAACTATAAAAATTAATTTTCTCACATTTCGGGAGGCTGGGAATATAAGATCAGTGTACTGGAATGGTGAGATTCTGGAAGAAGTACTACAACTTGTTACATGTTCAGAAATCTGTATGTGTGTGTGTGTGTGTGTGTGTGTCATGTAGTGTAGAAGGGCCAAGGGAGTAAGGAAAAGAGTAGACACTATCTGCTATCAATTTTTATAAGAGCACAGATTTCAACTATTTGTAGCTAAATACATATCCTATATGTAAGCACAACCCTATTAGGGTTAAGCACATACCTTGCCTTAATCCCTTGTTTTAATCCCTTCTCTCACCCTACATGATTGGCTGACACTGAGTTCCCACCCTACTACCTGACTGACTGAAACCATTCCCACCCTTCTTTCTCCAACTTAAATATCCATGTTCCACCTAATAAATGGGAGCTATTGCCCTGGTGTGGTTCTTGGAGACATCTTTGTGGGTGCTCTACTCAAACTTCTTTGTGAATATTCTACTCGCTCAAGATCCAACGTCATTGCGACGTCGACATCTCTAACCAGCCACATCAACACACCACTAAGGCCTCATTGACCTGATCTCATCTAACACAAAATATCTTCTAAAAGCGCTATTAGGTTTCACCTTCAAATACACTAAAGTTTAGGGGCTTTGACATGAGTATTGGGGATGGGGAACAAAATTTTTCAGTCTAAACTCTAAACAAATTATTTTCATTTATATCTATGTGTTCAATATAATACAGTATAAAGATATCTTACTCCAGTGCAGGTAAAAGAAAATAAATGAGTGTTTTATTAGTTCATGTTCACTATTATTGATGGGTAATATGCCATAATTCATAGTCATAACTCTTTCTGCTATGCCTATTTTTTTCCTATTTTTGTATATGCTTGAAAAGTTCCATAATGCATAACTTAAAAAAAAATTAAGTCATGAGATAAGTTCTTTATGTGTATATGCATATTTATTTTAAATTTGATTTGACTGTTTGTCACATGTGCCTGGTTGTAATTTCTCATCAATGTGCATGATCACTTAATCACTTGATCACTTGATCACTTGAATCCCGTTATTCATCAATTTGCTTGAGCGGGCCCCAGCAACATTTCCATTGGACCCTATCACATGCCAATGTAGCCCAATGGCATCTGGTTGATTCAGGAACATGAAGAGCCTCAAACCGTTCCTTCAGGGTCTTGACAAGGAAGTCTGACCATCTTGTAGGTGGGCAGCCACGTGATCTTTTGACATCCCCTGGGACCCAGTCGGTAACAGCTCTAGTCCAGCGGTTATCTCGAAATCTCATTACATGTCCAGCCCATCTGATTTTCGATGCCTTGGCAAACGAGACAGCCTCCCTGATTCTGGAATAGCGACGGAGGTCAGAACTCCGGATTCCTTCTCTCACTTGAGTGAGGCGTGATATTCCAAGCATAGCTCTTTCAATTCCTCTCTGGGAGACCCGAATAGCATTCTCATCCTGCTTTCATAGGGCCCAGGTCTCTGAGGCATATGTTAATGCAGGGAGAATGGTGGAGTCAAATAGATGTGCCCGGAGCTGGGGGTTCTTTTGTCCTTTTAGCTATTTCTTTGATGCCTTTGAAGGCATTCCATGCCACTCTCTCTTCCTCCTGCGCAGCTCAGGTTTTAGGTGGTTTATCATGTTGACTTCCCAACCTAGGTACACGTAACTGTTGCATTCAGAGATGTTTGTTCCATTGAGAGTGAACGGGACCTCTGGAACTAGTTCATTTTTCATAAACATAGTTTTCTTTAGATTCAGCTGTAGACCTATCTCTCCACATTGTCGGTTGAAGTCAACCAGATTTGTGCCGCTTGGCTAATGTTTGGTGTTATTAGAATGATGTCATCAGCGAAGCGGAGGTGATGTCGTTACCAACCATCTATCTTCACTCGCATTCCTTCCCATGATGTTCTCGAGGGTGGCGCTGAAGAGTTTTGGTGAAATGGTATCACTCTGTCGAACCCCTCTTTTGACATCAATGATCACTTCTTTGTAGAATGGTGGGATCCTGAAAGTGAATCCTTAATACAGCTCACGAAGGATCTTGATGTATTGGGATTGAACACCCTGTTTGGCTAGGGCTTCGATGACTGCTTCAGTCTCCACAGAATCAAAGGCTTTCTGTAAATCAATGAACGTGAGACAGAGCGGCATCTTGTACTCCCTACAAACCTCAATGAGCTTGGTTACTGTGTAGATATGGTCAATTGTGCTGAATCCTTTTCGGAAGCCTGCTTGCTCGCATAGTTGTCCTTCATCTAGTGTTCTGCCAATCCTGTTCAGAATAACTCATGTAAACAGCTTATAGATGACGGACAACAGGCAGATGGGGCGATAGTTGCCGATGTCGTGAATGTCTCCCTTCTTGAACAGTAGAACTGTCCTGCTGGTTTTCCATTGGGAGGGCACCTTGCAACAGGGACAGGTAGTGTGTGAAGAGCCGAGCTAGTGTATTGATGAGTACCGATGGCAGATTCTTCAGGTGTTTGGGTCTGACTTTGTCTGGGCCTGGTGCTGTTTCCTTCTTTACAGACGAAATGGCATGTCGGATTTCAGAAGGGAGAACGTTGGGAATGACATATCCATCCTGTGGAATTTGGTATGTGGGCAGGTGGATGTGGCTATCAAAGAGATCTGAATAGAAGTCATGGATAATCTTCTCCATTGCCTTTCTGGAAGATGTGATAGATCCATCAGGGCGTCGGAGGGCAGTCATCTTGGTCTTATAGTTGGCGAAGGACAGGCGGGCGGTGCGAATGCTTTTCCCGGCTTCTACTGCATCTTCCAGTATTTCTTCTCATTGTATAAATCACTTAAATCCAGAAAATGTTTATCTTTATTTTTAAGAAGAATTTGCAGGGGCCAAAGTGATATCACAGTGTGTAGGGCATTTGCTTTGCATGCAACTGACCGGGGTTCGATCTCCAGCATCACATATGGTCCCCTGAGCACAGCCAAGAAGTAATTCCTGAATGAAGAGCCAAGAGTAACCCATGAGCATCACTGGTTATGACTCAAAAAGCAAAAAAATAAAAATAAATAAAAAGAAGAGAAAAATACTATTTTCTGGAGGAAGCTTGAGACATTAGAAATTCCAGACTAATATATTCCAAGGTTTCTGGACCCCAGAAATATTATCTTTGCATACTTTGTTATGGGAATTGTTCTGTACATTTAGGATGCTTAGCAACACCCCCCTCCCCAGTTTTTGGGTAGCAGTATCATCCTCCTGTGTAGTAATAGTAATAAATAATAATAATAATAATAATAACTTAACATATTAACAGCTATCCACAGAGCAGAAAAAGATCAATGACCTTCTATTAAATGCCTAGCCCAATCAGAAATTTAGGCATTTTTCAGGGTTTAGGAGGGGTTAGGAGTAGTCCCACCCAGTGGGACTTGGGCTGTTTCTGGCTTAGTACTCAGGAATGATCCTTGTGGTCAGAAGACTTTATGTGGTGCCAGGGATGGAGCCAACATAGGGTTGGAAGCAGGCAAGGTGAGCGTCTAACTCCCAAACTCTCTCTCCAGCACCTAGAAATGAAGCTCTAAGGGCGGGAAAGTAAAATTTATTCTAGGAAAGGTCCATTTATTTGTATTCATCTTAAC
Organism: Cryptotis parvus; assembly: GCA_021461705.1. NCBI lineage: Eukaryota > Metazoa > Chordata > Mammalia > Eulipotyphla > Soricidae > Cryptotis > Cryptotis parvus. Next base: position 26,949 of record JAJIBD010026143.1, on the reverse strand, counting down.
GCTGTAAGGTTTCCTACCCAGTTAATGAGACTAAAACACAAACAGACAAACCTGGGTTACACTCTTTGTATTCCTTCCCTCTAAATTTTGCTCTGGTCCTGAGTCTACTTAAGTATTTTGGATCGGGCCATGGCTCTAAGGGCTGCAGCATGTCATTTATATGTGGGAGTTCTAGGTTCAAGCTTCCCCAAGCATTGCAGATACCCCAAGGCACTATAGTATATGCTATTTAAATCAGACAAAAATCTCTTTTACTCGCATTTTCATTATTAGCATATATTTCTAAGAAATTAGCATCTTTGAATGCTTTGCGTATCTTTAGTTTTCTTTGTTCATTCTTCACTACTTTGCAAAACACTTCTTTAACATTTTAATTTGCTATTTCCTTGTATTAGGGACCAAACTCAAGCCCTCAAACATAAGCAGTCCCTGTACCTGAACTATATTCCTGGCTACCAAAGTTTTATTTCTTCACCATTTGTTTACAGTAGCTTATTTTACTCAACTGGTGGATTGATCCAATTTGTTTATAAAATCATTAAAGTGAAAATTTCTCCATTCATTCTTTGGTAAAACCAATGGGATGTCGATTTATGTTTCTCTATTGAAAATGTATTTTTTTATCAAAACTTCTGTTATGAAGTTCAGTAACAAATTCAGACTCCTTTCTTATATCCATTCTCTGGTACACTTACAAGTCTTCTATCTTTTTAACTTGTCTATCTTCTATTAGAAAACACTTATTTTAGGGGTTAAGCATTAGGACAGTAGGTAAGACATTTCACTTGCACTCAGCCAACCAAGAGCAGATCCTTGGCAGTCCATATGGTCTTCTGAACTGAACCAAAGAGCAATGATCCCTGAGCACAGAGCCAGGAGAAAGCCATGAGTACAGCCAGGTATGGCCCCACTCCAATATATACTCTTTCTTAAAGGAAAATACTCATTTTTTGCCTATCTCATTCATTCCACTAGCTTAAAGAAACAACACTATAGTGAATGTAGCTTATTAATTTATGAAGTCCAGATAACTCTCCTCTTAGATGGCTGTCAATTTAGGAATAGGACCTCTAATAGAACTTCTAATCTTATACACACAAAAATGCAGTAAATCCCTTTTAACTTGATTTTGTTTCTTTGTTCGTTTTGAGAGGGCATCTGTGACTATCTCAGCTCTTCATCCTGGCCCCATGCTCATGGGTTACTCCCTGGGATATGTAATGATTGGGATCAAATCCAGAAAAGTCACATTCAAAACAAGTGACTTAATCTACCACAATATTTCTAACTCCTAACGTCATTTTTTCAAGAACTAACTTCTTTGTTGCTATTATCCATATAAAGAAATATTATAAATATCTTAGAAATATTTAATGTTCTAGATTTTTACTTCTATTTATTGGAAAATATGCTAGGATCAATATATTTTGCTACAGTTCAGTATTTGTTTATTCAACAAGATATATTTTACAAAAAAATTTTGGCTGTGAATTAAAAACTCTATCTAAAAGCATAGTCTACTTTTCAGGAAATGAACATAATCATATTTTTCTAAGGAGAAAATACAAAAATAAATTATTATCATAAATCATGATATTAGTATCTATTTGTCTGTAAATTCCCTAATTTCCATTCTAAGATGAATTCATTCAGAATGGTATTTATGTGGTGACATAATCTCTAGGATTTTAATATAAGATAAAAGGAAATCACATGTATAATTATCATTTAATTTATTTATAATAGTTCTAGATAGTTGATGGTGAAAACACCATTATAAGATAAATTATCATCTGTTCTATATTATTGATATTTGTGGTTGCTTTGTTTTAGGTGGGAGCCTCCTCACCTATGCTAAGGAGCTGAGGCCCACTGTTAGCACTATAGGGCTAACAATTCACTCAGGACTGATAGTTACATATTTGGGCTGGACAATTTGGCATTGCTCTGGTCTGCAGTACTCAGGAATTGAACTCTGGGCATTATGTACCAGGTACTATTCCTAGTATGCTACCCCTTGGCAGAGCCTGGCAAGCTACCTGTATCATGTTTGATATGCCAAATACCAGTAATAATTATAGACCTCATTCCCATGACCTGATGGAATGGTTTGAGGCTTCTTATGTTCCTGGAGCAAGCAGATGGCCTCGGGCTCTACTTTTATGAGACAGGTCATATGGAGATGTTACTGGTGCCCGCTCCGAGCAAATCGATGATGAACGGGAAGACAGTGACAGTGATACTATTCCTTTGAGTTATTTCCTTGGCACCTAGTGATTTTTAATTCAAGACTCTACAACTAGTAGAAATATTTCTCTTGTGGAAGAACATAATGATCAAAACACTTGTTTGTAGCTTCCTACTCAGAAGGGCAACTTCATATTCTAAACAATGATGACATTAAATGAATTAGCTTGAAGGTAAGAGTTATTCTTCTGAAGAAAAAGGCATTTTTTAATTTACAAACATAACATATGGATTTTAAAATGTATAGAACAGTAGTACATATTTATTTTAACATTACTTAATTCAGGGATTGTTCCTTAACCAGATTATTTTAGAGCGTAGGTCTATTAAAAGTTTATTTTAATAAGCAATGGCTATGTCAAAGCAAAAGTCAACCTTTTGATGGCTTATGTGACTCACCTCTTTGATCCTTAAAATTTGACCTTTCCTCCTACTGCTGTTTAAATATACTTCCTTTGCTCAAGCTACACCCAACTCCTTGCATAATTTGTTTTCTCCCATCTAGCTACTTTGGAACAATCTTCCTTCAGTCAAACATCTACTAGGTTTCCTGCCTCACCTCTTAAGACTTCAAATTGAATGCCTTCTTAAATTCCAGCCAGTACACCCCATTCAAATAAATACACTGGCCTCTTCCTACCCTTAGCATACATACAAATTTAGAGTTTTTGTATTTTTGCTTGTTTCCGTTGGGAACACAGTTGGCAGGCTCAGGGACTTACTCCTGGCTTTGTGCTCAGGGTCATTCCTGACAAAGCTGGGGGGACCATATGAGGTGTCAGGGATTAAACCCTGATTAGCTGCTACAAGATTAGCACCTTAGCCACTTTATTATTTCTCTGTTTGTGTTGTGGTTTCTTTCATTAAATTTATCACACAAACTGCTCACACAAAGTTTTGCAACTTGATCAGTTCATGGTGCCCTTTTGTGCAATATTTTTCTCATATCATCTCTGATCCAAGGAAATATATAGTCACACCATTTAGTATTTAAGTGCAAACTACATAATACAATGTATATTTATGTCCAAACAACTAGAGTTGAAAAAATTATATGTTATTATTAATGAAAAAGAAGTATTTATGAATACCATAAGTGTGCCTTTTGGACCTTGAATGATTTGTTTGTGCTTGGAATCATACTGGAATACTCAATAGCATACTGTTTTATGTCTTGATAAACAATGATTTGCATGTTATCACTGCACCTAAGGAGATTCTGACTTTGAAAAGGTTCATCAGGAAAAATGCTAGCATGATCTAATGTGCAAATTATGAGTGCTCTTAACTATTAATCTGAACATTCTCTGACAGACATTGCTGTTTCCCTTAAAATATAGCTAACCTGCGTAGACTGTAATTTCATAGCAGCATCTCAGGATGCTCTAGGACAGTTTAGGAACTATGGCCCTAATAGATTATAAAAGTTGACAGTCACTTGATCACTTGAATCCCGTTATTCATCAATTTGCTCGGCGGGCGCCAGTAACATTTCCATTGGACCCTATCACGTGCCAATGTAGCCAAATGGCATCTGGTTGATTCAGGAATATGAAGAGCCTCAAAACTTCAAGCCTTCAGGGTCTTGACAAGGAAGTCTGACCATTTTGTAGGTGGGCGGCCACGTGATCTTTTGACATCCCGTGGGATCCAGTCCGTAATGGCTCTAATCCAGCGGTTGTCTCCAAATCGCATTACATGTCCAGCCCATCTGATTTTCGATGCCTTGGCAAAGCGAGACAGCATCCCTGGATTCTGGAATAGCGATGGAGGTCAGAACTCCCGGATTCCTTCTCTCTCACTTGAGTGAGGCGTGATATTCAAGCATAGCAGTAGGTGTATTATTTATTGACTTTGCAACCACCACCCATTACAGAATGTACTCAAACACAGAAATTTGTTTTTTTGGGGGCCAGAGCGATAGTCCTGTAGGTAGAGCATTGCCTTGCATGCAGCCAACCTGGGTTCGATCTCTGACATCCCCTATGATCCCCTGAGCTCTGCCAGGAGAAATTCTTGAGTGCACAGCCAAAAGCAACCCCTGAGCATTGATGGGTATGACCCAAAAGGCAAAAAAAATGAAATTTGTTTTATTTTTTTTTTCAATGCTAAGTCACTAAGCTAAAAAATGCTACCAAGTTCCCATTCATGGTTTGTTTTTTTTTCCTGTGCCTTGATTAAATTTTTTTTTCAGTTTGTTTTCAGGTGTCAGCTATTAATTGGTATGGGCTTATCTTTTGTGTGACCTAAGAAATTAGACTTTTTTTTTTATTACGTGTGTAGCAAACATTTGTCTCAGATTGTTTTTTACATTTTTTTTAAGTTTATGGCATTTTTGCTCTATATTTTAAATATATGTAAAGCCAGTTTTTAGTTTTTCTTTATAACAATACATGATAGCTTTTGTTTAAACAAACTTTGTTCATTTCAATATGTTAGAGAAAGAGTGTTGTGAGTTTTTTTTAAATTATTTTCTATTTACTATTAAGATACTAGACTTATTTTATCAACAATTTATTAGTGCTTTAATAGACCCAGGCTTTTATTCATCCAAGAGGTTAGCGACTCTCTCAATACTGCCTATTAAATAATTTGATCTCTCCACATTGCTTTGGAAATAGCAGCTTGCTACACACTGAATTCCATGTGTATTTCAGTTCTATTTCTAGAACTGTCAATTCTGGTTTAATTTGTCATTTTGCTCCTTGTCAAGCATCAACCTCTTTGACTCACTGTGATCTTGAAATTTGTTTTTTAGGTTTATTTCACAAACTGATGGGTCCTTTATTTGAGGCATAAAATATTACCCTTGAAATTATCGTTGAAAAGTTAATTCCAACAAAATAACTTGGCAAGAATTAGAAATCACAATCCAAAGAGGATCTACACAATAGTTCTCCAGGAAACTTCTATTTTCTCCATTCAACTATTTATCACAGTTCGGGACATAATGTGAACACAGAATTTCAATGAATCAAATACCTTCTAATACTGGGGAAAGGGCAGCATGAGTGATCTTATACATTAAAGCAAAGATTAGAAATGACTGGACTTTTCTGAAAGATTACCAGCAACTTGGTTAGTCAACCTGGTATAAGTTTTAAACACCAAGACAGTGATGTCAGTACTATCATCTATTCTCAGTGAATATCCTTTTTATAATTAATTAGAACACAAAGCAAAACAATAATAATACCTAATGTTTATCGATATTTTTGAATGGAGTATGTGCTTTGCTTTACATTTGATGTTGACTAACTTAAAAATATTCAATCATTTCAATATCCAGCCAAGAGTAATATTTTTTGCCCGTGATTCTGCATACATCCACGAGAAGGCAAGACTAAAATTGTGGATTAGAGAAATTTTACTTATTTTTCCTCCAGACATTTTGAGAAGCTTGTGCTCTTTGTCAACAAGTACAAGGACAATTTTTTTTATTCTTGCAATAAATATGTTTTCTTGAACTGTCTGAAAGCTATTCTTTGAAAACCCACAGCCTAGTCTCTATTATTTATAACTAGAAGCAAACAGAGTAAACAAAAATAGTGTAAAGTAAACCATACAAGGCAAAGAGAACAGGAAAAGGAAGGCTTTTATCAAATTCAAAATGTCTATATATCAAGTACCCCTTTTTTGCACCCCCCACCCAGTTCTAAAGGAGTTCTTGCCTGTAACTCCTTCTGTGGCGTGAGGCTATTTAAGACTAACCAAGTACATTCTGATGCATTATTTTATCCCCAAAGTTATTGAAATGTCTGGGGCTTTCTACCATTGAAAATATAATTCTATCACTAGTCAGGTAGAAGCATTTCCAACTTCTATAGAAAATGGACAAAGAAGAGATGTTTCCTGTGCCAATTAGCAGTTTCACTGAGCAAGAAGGAAGTGTGTCTAAAGATGCCTGAATAAGAACCCAGCAAGCTCAGTATTTGAATGAGAACAACCCAGCAAGCTTTCTTGGGCTTTTGGCATCCACGGAGGCCACAGCAAAGAGTTCCCAGGAAGGTCATCCAATTTCAATGAGCCAGAGGGATTATGTGGGAGGGAAGCAGTTGTGTGGCTTGTTCCTTTTTGCACATGTCTAGGGGGGAACATTTGCCAATGCCTGGCACCATAGAGGCTTATAAATATTTTCTAGCTGAACTTGTGAATACAGCTTTTCAAGTACATAGACAAATGATGGTGCAAAAAAAAAATAAGTTCAGTGAAACCTATGTGTTATGTGAAAATTCAATGAAGTTGCAAATTTGTATTTAGAAGTAATGCACATGCTTCAAGTATTAATTTGATTTAGATTCAGTAGACAGGTTTATTTACCTATGGGATACTTATCTAATGACTTGTCCACACTATGGTTTGACACAGCCATTTGGGAAATAACTCATTTCCCAGCATTTAAAAGTACTTTAACTCTAATAAAGACACATTACTTATATAGATGCACTTGTATGCATGTTGCATATGTAATATAGTTGTGTCATTTCAAGTGTTTAATTGATATTTTATCATGCTAGGATTCAGTATTATCAGATCCTAATCAGGTTATAGATTTAGAAACAAACTAATCATTACTTTAAAACTGAAATTTCTATTTATCTATGCACACGTTGATTTTAACTTTTTATAGTAGTACTAATGTGGCCTATTTCATCCCTCTCCTTATTTTAACTCATTTTTCCCTTTCTACATTCCGTTATCTTTATCAATTTAGTAATTCTAAATTTATAATTTTAGGTTTTATAATTGGGCTTAATTCAATAAGTTTTGTATTGCACTTGATGCACATTTCTTTTATGTCAGTGAAGAAATGGAACTAATTCAACTAATTCAACAAATATTGTTCAGTGAGTTTCTTCAACAGACATAAGTCATAAGCATGTTAAGATAAACAAGATGCAGCTTTTGAACTCAAACGGCAAAGAAATTTCCACAGCTATAAATGTTCCACCCAAAATCTATTCTCAATCTAGAAAACAGAATAAGCCTTTAAAAGGGACTTGGATCTAGCTGATTCTCTGCCAAACATCTTTAGTCAGAGGAGCAGTTACAACCCATGTAGGACCTATTTTTCAATTTGTTCTGCCCCTACAACTTTACTTTCTCATGCTCCTTTCTCATCAGACTGTTGTAGTTGACGCATTAACCACTGAACATGATAAATATACTTCAGTCTTACCATTCAATCTGAGTATCTACCTATTTTTCCTTAACCCTTTTAAATCTCGGCTCAAATGTTTCCTCATACTGAGCCAGAGAGAGTAGCTCAACGGATTGCAGTGAATGCTTTTGTGTTTTGGAGACTGGAGTTCGATCTTTTTGTACCACAGTTCCCCAAGCAGTACCTCCAGGAGGGATCCAGAACATGGAATCATCGTAACCCCTGAGCACTGAGGGGGATGCTCCACCTTCCTTCTTACCACAAACAAATTCTTCTTGCTACTAAGACCTTCTCTGACAAGCTCATTGTACACTGTAATTTCTCCCAGCATCCTCTTTAAAATAAAATCTAAATGGACATAACATTTTATTTAAGATTGCCTTGATATACATTATCTTTCTGTTAAGCAAAAGGCAATATACAACAAAACTTAATGTTATTGACTTATATTCTGGAAATCTAACCTAATAAACAAAATGAGCTAGCAACACTTAAACATCATACTCGCATTGCAACTGTATTTATAAAACAAAAACTATAAACACTCTAAATGTCAAACAAAAGCTTACTGAACAAATAAAACTACTAATGAGTGACAGAATGGTTTCATTAGGAATAAGTTTTCACATGGGAAATGTTATTAACATTATGTATGAGAATATGACCAAAAAAAATAGTACAGATTTGTGACATGAAAACAAGCTATAGAGTAATATGTATAATATGGCTGAGTATAGATTGTTGAATAATACTTATGGTACATGTGTTTTAAAACACTTAGAATTATATAATGATATACTAAATGGTATTTTTAATACTAAAATAAATATTTTTTCATATCATCAAAAAGGAGAAAAGGAAATAGTAATATATATGTATATATGCACATACATGTGTGTATATATATAATAGTTTTATGAACATTTTTCATGAACAAATATTAAGGAAAATGGTTATTCTAATTTTTAGAGCTATAATTGCTGCGAGATGAGAGCCTTCTACTGAGAATATACCACCTACATGGCAGAGCCTGGCAAGCTACCCATGTTTTATTGATATGCCAAAAAATTAGTAGCAATTATGGACCTCAATTCCATAACCTGAAGAATGGTTTGAGGCTCTTCCTGTCCCTGGAGCAAGCAGATGCCCTTGGGCTACACTTGCTTTTCCACAGGAGTATGGAGATGTTACTGTTGCCCCCTTGAGCAAATCGATGAATAATGGGAAGACAGTGATACAGTGATAATTGCACACAAAAATAAATATTATTAAAAATCATGGATAGATCAGCCACAAAATATTGATACTCAATTTTCTTTTTCCTTAACTTCCTTTCTTTTCTAATTTCTTAATTATTGAATACTGCTTTAAAAGTATATTTAGTAAAATGATGACACCTCAAACTTTTTGTGAAACAGATAACTGCCTGATGATTTTAATATATATGTACTTGCAGATGCAACTATATCTAGATTCCAAGGAAAGGACTGAATGTAAAGCCTAATATCTTTGAATGATTAGCTTATTATCTAAATAGTGATAATTAAAGCCTTTATGAAACAGAGCTTCAATATTTTTGGCACCTAACATATAATTATGTTATAAACAATTCAATTTCTTTTTATTTTTAAAATCAGTGTTAGTACTTTTGGACAACAGAAGCTGTACCACTTACACTTTTTTAAAGCTATATAGCTTTCCACAGCTCCATGAAGGCTGGACTATTACGTTGCTGATATCTATGGTTTTGGTAGCTATAAAAAATATCTGGCATATTAAAATGCTGAATAAATACGTATGTGCCAAATGGATGAATGACTACTAGGCCTAAGAGTAAAGTGAAATGGGCGAATAAAATATTCTTTTTTTTTGAAGTTGTTATAATTTTACTGAAAGAGAGAGAGAGAGAGAGAGAGAGAGAGAGAGAGAGAGAGAGAAACAGAAGACATTTCCCAATTATAAAATTGAGGGAGAAGAGGGCACCCTAATACCGAAGAACAGAGTGTATCAGGGTGCTTTGAACAACTAATTATAGAAAACTGAATCAGAGTCTTTTTAGTCAATGGCAAAACACACTTACTCTAGTAATTGGAGATCCTGAATTTGTTGACTTTGTGTACCATTCTCTAAGATAACTTATCTCTTAAGTAGCTTTGTCCTCAGGCTAGTTTGGCTCATCAAAGCCAAGCAGCTAAAATGGTTCTAAGATTGAAACCTTTGCCCAATATTCAGTGGAAGGAAGAAAACTTTCTGAAAAGCAGATACCCTTCATTCTCCAATCTCAAGTCTATTTCTTAAAAGCAATTACTTTGTTAGAACCTTACAAAAAAAAAAATATCAAACCCACTGAAAAATGGGAGAAGAAATGAACAGAATCTTCCTCAAAGAAGAAATTCGAATGGCCAAAAAGGCATATGACAAAGTGCTCCTCATCATTAATCATCAGGGAGATGAAAATCCAAACAACAACGAGATATCATCTCACAAAAGAGAGACAGGCACATATCCGAAAGAGCAAGAACAGGGGGCGGGAGCGATAGCCCAGCGCCAGGGTGTTTGCCTTTCACGTGGCCGGCCCATGCTGGCCCAGGTTCGATCTCTGGCATCCCATATGGTCCCCCCAAGCACCGCCAGTAGTAATTCCTGAGTGCAGAGCCAGGAGAAACCCCTGAATATTGCTGGGTGTGACCCAAAGAGAAAAAAAAGAGCAAGAACAACTAGTGCTGACATGGATGTGGGAAGAAAGGGACTCTCGTTCACTGTTGGTGGGAGTGCTGACTGGTCTAGCCCTTTTGGAAAACAATATGGACATTCCTCTAAAAACTAGATATTGAGGTCCCATTTGACCCAGCAATACCACCCCTGGGAATATACCCTGGAGACCCAAAACCACACAGCAGAAACACCATCTGCACTTCTGTATTCAGCACAGCACTACTCATGATAGCCAGAATCTGGAAACAACCTAAATGCCCAAAAAAAGATGTCTGGATGGTATATCTACACAAGGGAATACTATGCAGCTGTCAGAAGAAACGAAGTCACAAAATTTTCCTACAGACAGATGGACATGGATATTATCATGCTTAGTGAAATTAGTCAGAAGGAAAAGGACAGACATAGAATGACTGCATTCATTTGTGGGATATAAATATATACCAGTGTGTTGCAGGACTCCTCTAACAGCCTCTGCATCTGCCCTGGATTGCCTCCTGCAGGTCACTTCATAGATAGGGGGTAGTTTTAATGTGGCAGTTTAACTGACCATGTATTCTGTACTGGCTGGTATAAATATTCTCTCATGCTACCACAATCATCGTGAGACTAGCTAGATCTTACGAGCATATTTTGCCTGGCCATGATGGATTTCCAAGTAATTAGCCCAGAGATAAATGCTGTTTGTCTCCAAGCTTGCAAGTATGGCTCCCTGATAACTCAAAGGCAACTAAAATACAAAACTACCATGAAGTAGACGAGACTCTTGTGAAGGCTTGGAGAAATATTTAACTGGCATTAGTATAGTCTTTGGTACAGAGGCATGCCATCTCAGAAACCCCCTTCTCTACCTTATAAAGGCATTTCCATGCAGATCTTGGCTCTAGACATTAGGTGAGGTGCTGGGAGAAATTACCTGAGGGCATTTGACCCCTCCTGCCAGGGAAGTTACATTTAGCTTTTTAGCTCCTCCCAGCTCTGCTAGGGAGGCTTTGAATAAGCTCTGGGTTCTTGTAAACAGCCAGAAGGCCTCCTGAAGTTGCTACCAGAGTTATTTTTCTGTTTTCATCTCTAGATAGCCCAGCCTAGAATGGGCCGGGATGAGAAGTTTGGGCATATTTCTAGCTATAAAATAAGCTGTAAGAAAAAAAAGCTCTCTTTTCCCCTTTTTTGCCATTTCGCGCTTCCCTTGGCATTTTGCTTTTCTGTCCTCTCCATTCTCTGTTGGGCCTTAACACGTGGTGGCAGCCTTCTTGGCCTACACGTGGCTGGGGCCTCGCTGGGAAACCCAGAGTCCGGAGGTTTTCCCCTGCTGTTGGATTGTATATCAGAACCTGTGACAGTAAAGCCCTTTTTAAAACTGCATCGGATTCCTGAGTTTTCTTCCATTCCCCACTGGCTTCGGAGGTAGAAGGGAACTCGCTTCCCAGCACTGTTGGGGGACCCCGGCAGCATCCCCGACGCCAGTGTTCTATTAACTATTGAAAATCGTGATACCAGATTAGAACTGAGAATTGAATGAGGCAAAGGGACAAACCCGGATAACCCCTAAATGTATGTATGGTAAACCACAATGTGTAAGAAAAGGAAGAGAAAAAGAGGAAAAAGTACCTGCTATAGAGGCAGACTGGGGGAATGAGAAAGGAATCTGGGGACATTGGTAGTGAGAAATGTGCACTGGTGGAGGGACAGGTGCTGGTACACTGTATGATTAAAACCCAATCATGAACATCTTTGTAATTATATATCTCATGGTGGTATAATAAAAAATTAAACAGTCACTTTGACCACGGGTATAACGTAGTCCATGTGGCTTAAACCTTGTTTATATGAATCTATCACAGCAGCAATTGGATGAGGGGTTATGATGTTGGAATTTAATCTGTGCGAGTTTGAATGTGGGGATGGAGTCCATTTTTCCTTCAAATTCCTGACTATTAACCAATGAGTTAATGTATTATTAGAGAAATCATCATAAGTATGTCTATGTATAATGTAAAATATTGTGAATGATCTGTGTCTGTTTTTAGAAGATGCTTAACGAAAAACAGATAGAGTTGATTCTAGCAAGGGTAAACTATAGGGCAGATGATTCAGGGTCCTGAATAACGGGATTAAAAGATTAGACATTAGCAGAGAGTTACTGAAAAACAACTAAAGTTATTTTCTATTGAGTTACATCTCCACCCACCTACTGAAGCTTGCAAAAAACAAGAGAACATCATAAGATCATGTTTATTTCTTTTGTATTTAGCCAGTTGGAAAAAGAATTATGGAAGCAATATTCAAAAAATGATTGGAAAACTCCGAAGGAGAAAGGTTACCTAAGCTATTGTGTAATAACCCATGGTGACTTCAAATGAGACAAAGAGAAAAGAAAGTTAATTGAAGATATTTTTCACATACTATCTATAAAAGTTCAAAAAATCAATTAACTTAAGGTTGATAAATTAAAAGGAGAGTCACTGAGGCAAGCTCTGTCATTTGGAGAACACAATTATAATTGTTTTCAAGAGAATGAAAGAAGACCTAAATTAGAAGGAATATAATAGAGGTCAATTCTACAGGAATCCTGTAAGGGATTGAACATAGAACTCTGTTGGAGAAATTGGGGAAAAGCACAACCAATTCTTTCTCAGAGACAGACAGTTGAGTAGATTTTTGTTGCATTTTGAACATTCATTTTCCTCTCTTCAAAAAGCACCTTGACAGCCAGAGCAATCGCACAGCAATAGTAAAGTGCCTTGCACAGTGCCCATTCAGGTTGGGTCCCTCAAGACCACATATGGTCCCCTGAGCCCTGTTAGGAGTGATCCAGGAGTGAGCACAGTGCCAGGAGTAAGTCCTGAACACCATTGTATGTGGCTTCTCATTTCCTTCCAAGAAAAAACTATCCTGATTCCCTTGGGGGATCAATTGTTAATCATTTTGTAATTAGAAGCTCTGCTTCCATATAGACAAGACAAGACTTGTGCTCTGCAAAGCTAAGTCATGTGTACGTTCACAGTTGGGCCTAGGGGGGAAAATTTCAAGCAGCTGGATTCATCCCAGAGGCCAGAACTGGAATACCAAGCTGTTTTTGCCAAAGACTGTTTAATAATTCTCTCTAGGGCTCCTTGGTTCCAGCAAATTACAAACTCCACATCTCTGGACTTCCTTTTGATAGTCAGATCTCACAACAACCTTCTAATAAATTCCATTTTTCTTTGGTAGAATCTATCTCATTCTCCCCAGAGAACTTTTATTGATACAGAATGGAGAAAGAAAGATGACGAAAGAACATGTTCGAAAGAGTAGATTATGAAACTGAAGATGTCATTGTAAAATAGATAAATTCTACTTAGAAAGAGAAAGAGTGCAGAAGAGAATTAAGGTATCAAGAAGCACAAAAAGGTTTTGGAGGGGTCTGTTTTAGTTTTCATCTGTTAATGAAATAAATTTTATTACACAATTAGTACTCTACTAAAAGTAGTTATTTTTTATCTCACCAAGACTGAAACACATTGCATTTTAATAAAGAACATTACATCTTAATGCAGACATATTTATGCAATTTTCTTCAACAATGTGGGGAGATCTTTTCAGATCTCCTAAACTGAGATCTGAAAAAGGTAAGTAGGTGATCTAGATTTTGAAATCAATAAGTTATATATTCTACAATGAGAATAGGAAGATAATTAAGAAGGATGTTAAATCTTGACATCAAAAATCCTAGAGATTGTCCCTGGCAGGGTACATTTGATATCATGTATTTGGTAATAAGTGGAATCAGCAACAACTACAGTTATAAAACTATGGCAAGGAAAAGATTCAGGAATGAACAGTTGAAGGAAGTATATTTACATAATAAGTAACAAAGACAATGGGTAAAACCAATATGCAATCCAGTGGGGGAAAAATGATTAAAATTCAAAATACTGTGTTGATCTTTCAAACCCTATGTATTCTAATATACCATAAAAACTATTGAGAAATTCAAAAGATTGAGAAAGCTAAAGTTCAAATATAGAAAAGTTGAGCAAGTTCAGAGTATTTCTATAATATCAAAGCATTGTAGAATATTTACTTGTTCCAAGAGAGTATAGGAAGCAGAAAACGAAGCTTAGACCCCAACTGAAAGTTAATAAATAAATCAGGAAACGTGGATGTTTATAGTGAAAGTAAAAGGCAAAATTTATTGGCGTAAGTAGAAAAGATTGAGGGTTCTGAGTGAAAATCTCACGGTTCAAGATAAAGTGTTAGGGGCCGGGAGTGATAGCGTTGAGGGTAGGGAATTTGTCTTGACTGTGACTACCTGGGTTCAATCTCTGGCATTCCATTTGGTCCCCTGAGCACCACAAGGAGTAATTCCTGAGTGCAGAGTCAGGAGTAATCCCTGACCCTTGCCTGGTGTGACCCAAAAAGAAAAAAAAAAGATAAAGAGGTGTATATGGGCATGTGAGAGAGTTCGAGATAAAGGTTATTAATATAAAGTAGATCAGTGCTTTTCATGTGGAGAGTTGTGTGTTTAAGGAGTCCTTGAGCAGTACTAGAGATGGCATCCAAGAGAACAAAAATAAAAATAAATATATATAAAATATAAATATAGGTACATAAAATATGTATGTATACATATCTATCAGGGAAATGTGTCTAGAATGTTAAATTGTAAATATATGAATTAATTATTGTTGTAAAATTATTAGAAGGAGCAGCAAAAAAAATGGGTGCTAACATCGTTAGTGAAAAACGTTTCTGTCTGATCAGTGTACGAAGAAGGGACAGAGGAGAAATGACAGAAGAGAAGGAAATGACTAGAACTAACAGACACACTCGTAGAAAAGGATTGTGCTAAGGATCCTGCTTTTGGTAAAAGATCTCTCACCAAGGCTATCTTTTCTCTTTTGGATCTTTGGATCAACATTCTTAAAACAAAACATATCCTAGCTTATTGAAACCCACATAGGCATTATGAAAAACACAAACTTTCTTTCTAGGAAGTACACTAGGCAGTAGGAGAAAAATAGAAGTATAGGTC
The DNA here is from genome assembly GCA_021461705.1 of Cryptotis parvus. Classification (NCBI taxonomy): domain Eukaryota; kingdom Metazoa; phylum Chordata; class Mammalia; order Eulipotyphla; family Soricidae; genus Cryptotis; species Cryptotis parvus. The sequence goes on along the minus strand of JAJIBD010026143.1, from coordinate 11,809 downwards.
CAGAAAGCTGGCCTAGAGGAAGATGGTAAAGGTTGTGTAATAAATATGTCAAAGAATTTGAGTATAGAAGCTGAGTGATGGGGACAAAAATTTTTTGGTGGGGTGCCTGGATGTGGTCAAATTGCATCTTCAGGTGAGAATAAGGGTCATGAAGGGAAGTTTCACTGTATAAAAATTTTTAATTAGTCATAATAATTTAAATTATTTCCTCCAAAAGGGAAGCAACCAGAAAGAAAGCAAGTTTTCCAGTAATAAACTAATGGATAAATAAAATTTGGTATATATTTTGGAGCTATTCTTTCAAATTTTAAGATAATTCCAGTCATGATACAACATGTATAATCCTTAAAGACATTATAGTAATAGAAATAAACTAGTTACAACATAACAAATTTTGCATAATTCTAATAACCGAGTACTCAGAGTATAGGGATTTATAGCTATAGAAATTAGAATGGTGTTTAAGAGGAGTTGTGGAGAATGTAATTTTGGAGTTTATCAGGGTTGTGGAGGACATAATTATTGTGATTGTGATTTATGAATATGCAGTTTTAGTTTGGGAATATGAAGTTTCTGTAATGGTTATATAAAAATATGAAAATGAGATACCAGAGAGAGAACAGGATGTTTCCTTGCATGTTTGATCTCCTGCACCATATATGGTTCCCTGAGCACTGACACAAGTGATCCCTGAGCACAGAGTCATGAGTAAACCCCAAACACGGGTTAAGCCAAGAAAACGAAAAAAAGAAATAAATGAGGATTAAATAGATGCTGTAATGGTTATAAAACCATACAAGGTTATTGAACATGTTTTTTTTTTAATTTTTTTATTTTTACAATTACAAAGATATACAATTAAAAAGTTCATGTTTGGGTTTTGGTCATACAGTGTTCCAGCACCCATCCCGCCACCAGTGCCCATCTCCCACCACCAACGTCCCCGGTTCCCTCCCCCTCCCCCAGCCCTGCTCCATGGCAGGTTCCTTTATTTCTTTCCCTTTCTCTCTCTTTCTCTTTTCCTTCCCCTCCAGACTATGGATTACAGAACATACATTAAAGGGTTGTCATGTGTATGGTTTTGCCTCTATTTAATGCTCAGTTCAAGGTTGGCATTAGTACCCTCGACAATTGTTAGCACCCTGTTCCATTTACTGTCTTACCTAGCCTCTGACTCCCACACGTTTGTGATAATTTCCACCTTTGACAAGACCTCCTGATATATGTTTCACTTGACCTTGGATATTGGTATCTTAATATGTACATATATATTTATGTTATGCAGATAGATGCAGTCATTCTGTGTCTGTCTCTCTCCTTCTGGCTAATTTCGCTCAACATAATCTTCTCCATGTCCATCCATTTATAGGCAAATTTTATAACTTCATTTTTCCTAATAGCTACACAGTATTCCATTGTGTAGATGTACCAAAGCTTCTTTATCCAGTCATTGATTTTCGGGCACTCTGGTTGCTTCCAGATTCCGGCTATTGTGAATAATGCTGCTATGAACATAAAAGTAGGGATGGTGTTTTCGCTGCGTATTTTTGGTTTCCCAGAATAGATTCCCAGGAGTGGTATGGCTGGGTCAAATGGGAGTTCAATTTCTGGTATTTGGAGGAAAGTCCATATTGTTTTCCAGAAAGGCTTTACCAGCCGGCATTCCCACCAACAATGGATGAGTGTCCCCCTTTTCCCCACATCCACGCCAGCACTTGTTGTTCTTGCTCTTTTGAATATGTGCCAGTCTCTGTGGTGTAAAGTGGTATCTCATTGTTGTTTTGATTTGCATCTCTCTGATGATTAGTGATGATGAGCATTTTTTCATATGTTTTTTGCCATTCGAATTTCTTCCCTTGCTGAATTTCTGTTCATTTCTTCTCCCCATTTTTTGATGGGGTTGTTTGTTTTCTTCTTGTAAAGTTCTACCAGTGGCTGATATATCCTGGATATTAACCCCCTTATCAGATGGTGTCGGGGCGCTCCGCCGGGGTCCCCGACAGTGCCAGGAAGCGAGTTCCCTTCTACCTCCGAAGCCGGCGAGGAATGGATGAACACTCAGGAATCCGATACAGTTTTAAAAGGCTTTACTTATCACAGGTTCAGGCATACAAATCAGCAAAAGGAAAAACCCAATGCTTAGGATTCCAGGCTAGAACCCCAGCCACGTGTAGGCCAAGATGGCGACCACCACGTGTAAAACTTCCAAGGGGAATAAAGCGCTCACAAGGCGAGATCCCACAGGGAAGAAGAAGCCCGGGAGAGCGGGAACCGGCTAGTTTATACCCACCCCCCCCAACTCAGACCTTCCTCCCATTGTTATGGAAAGCAGGGAGGGTCCAATGCCCTCAGGTAATCCCTCCCTGCATCTCACCTAGGGCCTTTACTGTGCTAATGTTTTGAGCCGGGAATGCCTTTGAAATGTAGAGAAGGGGGTTTCTGAGATGGCATGTCACTGTACCAAAGATCAACACCAATGCCAGTTAAATATTTCTCCAAGCCTTCACAAGTCTCCTCTACTTCATTGTAGTTTTATATTTTATCAGGGAGCCATGCTTGTTTGTTTGGAAGCAAACAGCATTTCTCTCTGGTCTAATTACTTAGGTGTCCCATCGTGGCCAGGCTAATATGCTGGTAAGATCTAGCTAGTCCCACGATGATTGTGATAGCATGGGAGAATATTTATACCAGCTAGTACAGCATACATGGTCGGATAAACTGCCACATTTAGACTACCCCCTTATCTACGGAGTGATTTGCGGGAGGCAATCCAGAGCAGATGCAGCGGCCCTTAGGAGTCCTGCAACAACTCCCCCTGATTAGTTTACTAATAAAAATTGAAAAGGTAAGAAATATTTAGTAATGTACAGAAAATTAAGATAAGAAAAAACAATTCCAATTACAAAATGATAATACATGTTACTTTAGGATCCTAACTTGTTTTTTGGACCCAAAAGCAAAGTTCAAGACAAAGTGTTTTTAGCTGTCTGATTATAATGGACTATAGTTTGCACTGTCCATAATTTGTGAGAGTCAATTTGCTATATTTTATGTAAAGTCTGTGGGGCTACTTCTGGAACAGCAATAGCGGTGATCATATGAGTATGAGTCTCTGGAGAGCAGCGATCAGGAACTCGTTGAATTGTCAGGAACACTGGATCGGGTTTCAGGAACACTGGAACAAGTATCTCGAATTCTGGAACAGGAGTCTTGAGTGCTGGAACAGGTGTCGGAACATCGGTGTGATATCTTGAACTCTGGAACAGGAGTCTTGAGCGCTGGAGCAGGTGTCTGGAACATCGGTGTGGGCGTCTTGCAGGGCTTCTTCAGCAAGGGAACATTGGCACCGGTAACTGTACCTGTAGCTTAGGCGAGACAAAAAACACTTTTCGAGGTTAATCACAAGTAGAGATTTTAAGGCTTTGTAGGGATCCAAGTTTGGGATGGAGAGAAGAATATAAAGAAGCTCCAACATGGGTGGAGCAGGGGAAATAAGTATGAGAATTGATGATTTTAAAATTGATAAATCTAGTGGATCAGCAGTGGAGTTGATGAATGTAATAGAGGTTTGTAGTGGTCAGAAATTGAGAAGGTAGTAGTTGAGACATAACATAGACACAACATTAATCCACAAACATAATGGTGGCCACCACATGCACACCCACGCACACATACATTTGATCGATCAATATCTTACAGCTGTATATGTGACCCATTTAGGGTGATAAATGGTAGCGAGTCAAGCGCTTCATAAATATAAAGCCGGCAAATGATGGTGAGAAAGTGTCTTTTCCTGTGAATAGAGCATTGGGAAAAATTAGTTTTGCAAATTATTAAATTTTTAGCGAGCACTGTTTTAGGAGTCTCGGAGTATTGAGCACTGTAGCGCAAGTTTACTGGATTCGAATATCTCATCCTGTGAACAGAATCATTAGAAAAACAATTTTTCATTGATTTAGCAAACATTTTTGTAATGAGCACTGTATTCAGAGTCCACCCATTTTTCCACCTTTTTTTTTTGTAAGAAAGAAAATATTTAGGCTGTAAGGCAAGATATTAGACATGAACCATGATCACAGACTGCAAAACAAGATCATTATTAAAATGGAACCAATCCAGGAAGTTTAAACAGCAACTTGCAATTTAAAATTTAAGACTTTATATTGAAAGAATTAGTTGTTTTCTGATTCTTGGAGAATTCTAGTCTTAACAAGTCGCAGAGGGACCCAGAGTTTCTTGGCAGGGTTATCGTCTGTAGAAATGAAAGCATAGCCTCTTCCCGAATGAGGAGGTGACCTGCAATCCATTTATCATCAATTTTCACCCAGATAGGTGAATTGACTGTTTTTGAGTTTGCATATCTTCTTGAAAGTGGCGTTCAGCCGCGGTATAGGGATCTCCTTGAGGTATATTTAAGAAGTTTAAGGTGAATAATGTTAAAGATAAAGAATCCATTGGAGGCATGCTTGTTTTTCGTTGCTTTAATAGCTGAGTTTTAAGCGTTCTGTGGGCACGTTCAACTATTCCTTGTCCTTGTGGATTATATGGAATTCCTGTAATATGTTTGATCTGCCATTCCTCGCAAAAGGATTTGAAGGTTTTGCTGGTGTAAGCAGGACCATTATCTGTTTTTATGGTATGGGGAATACCCATGACGGAGAAGCACTGGAGTAAAAATGAACAAACAGATTTAGCTCTTTCAGGCGTCATAGGAACAGCCCATATGAACCGGGAATATGTATCGATGACCACATGAAGGAAAGGTTTGTTGGGAAATAAGTTAGTATGAGTTATATCCATCTGCCACAATTGGTTTGTCTGTAAACCTCGAGGATTTGCTCCTGCTACATGAGATGTACAATGTAAAGGAGCACAGACAGGACAGTTCGCGGACAATTTGTCTAGCTTGTCTCCATGGGATGCCATGGTGTACATGAAGGCGGCGGGCATTTGTATGTAGAGTCTGGTGCTCTTCCTCAGCTGATTTAAATACTGGTGCTGCCAAGAGATCTGCTGCTTCGTTTCCTCGAACCATTGGCCCGGGGAGTCGGCTGTGAGAACGGATGTGGGAGATGTATATAGGGAATGTTCTATTTCGGAGGAGATCTTGTAGTTTATGGAGTAGCTCCTGAATTATAGGATTATGGGCATTTAAAGAAGCAGTGACAATTCCAGGAAATAAACCAACTACATATGCAGAATCACTCACCACATTACATGGGCCAGATACATGGGATAGTAAATGTATCAGGGTGGCGAGTTCCACTTGTTGGGCAGATTTATAATTTGTATGTACAGTAGTGGTCAACGAAGGACCTGTAATTCCACCCCTTCCTGATGAGGAGCCATCAATATAATACACTGGAGCATCAGGAATGGGAGAGGAGGCGGACAATGGTGGAAATTACAAAAGGTGTCCTTTTCAGAAATTCCCAGGTTTTTCCAGCTGGGTAATGATAAGATATTTCTCCTGAAAAATCTGCTAAAGCTCTCTGAAGGATTTCACTGAGTGGTAAAACAGCTTCAATTTCTTTTTTTAGGGTCAGGTAGTACAATTACATGGGGATCATGTCCAAGTAATACTTGGGTTCTTGATCTTCCCTTAATTATAAGGTTAGCTATCATCTCAAGGTAAGGTGTAGCAGTACGATTCTGCTTGTTATGTAAGTAAACCCATTCTAACGGTCCAGATAATTGGGCTATAGCAGCAGTTGGAGACTCGGGAGTGTTGAAGACCAAGAACCATACCTTTTCTCCGGGATTAAATCTGGAGAGGTAAGATTTTTTGAAGCCGATCCATGAAAAAATCTAATTCCTTCTGAGCTTTAGGAGTTAGCTGCCTTGGGCTATTTAAAAGCAGGATCACCTTCAAGGGTGTGGAACAGGTTACTGAGCTCACAGTTAGGAATACCAAGGGAGGGGCGCCCAGTTGATATCCCCCAGCAGTTTTTGAAAATCATTCAAGGTTTTGAGCCCTTTGTGACTAATGGAAATTTTTTGAGGGCGCACTGTAGTGCGGTCAAGAGCATAGCCCAAATATTCATATGGAGGCTGCATCTGGATTTTTTCGGAGCTACTTGTAAGCCAGCCTCTGGTAAAACTGTCATTACATCATTATATAAATTCTGGAGATCTCTGGAATTATCACAAGCTAGCAGGATATCATCCATGTAGTGGATGATGTATGCACCAGGAAATTTAGCACGAATGGGTCGCAAAACCCTCATCAACAAAGTGTTGACACATCGTAGGTGAATTAGTCATTCCTTGGGGCAATACTGTCCACTGAAACCTACGTAAAGGACCTTTATGATTAATGGAAGGGACTGAAAATGCAAACCTTTTCCGATCATCTGGGTGGATAGGTATGCTGTAAAAGCAGTCTTTTAAATCTATGATAATTAGCGGCCAATCCTTAGGAATAGCTGCTGGAGAGGGAGCCCAGGTTGTAGGGCTCCCATGGGGTCCATAGTAGAATTTACATTCCTTAAGTCAATCAGCAAACGCCATTTGCCTGATTTTTTCTGTATTACAAAAACAGGAGGAATTCCATTCTGAAAGCGTTTCCTCAATATGTCCTAATTTCAGCTGTTCTTCCACTAGATTTGTTAGCGCCTCTAACTTTTTGGTATTGAGGGGCCACTGTGGTGTCCATATAGGTTTGTCAGACTTCCACTGAATACGGATAGGTGGTGGGCGCTTAACCACAGCGGCCCCAATTAAAAAGGGTTACTCCCGGTGTTAGGCTTATTATGGAGAGCTGGAATTGGTGCTCGGCGGGGGGTGGGCGAGGTATGTGGATTACTGCCCCCACTGCTCCAGCATGTCTCGACCCCCATAAAGTTAAAGGCATAGGGGCTATATAAGGCTGGACCATGGCTACATTCCCTTCAGGGCCAATACCACGGCAGCCACCTGGCACTCTGTCGGAGAAGAGAGGAGGAGATATTGCCTACCCCGCTCAGGCTATGGGACACTTTCTTTAGGGCCCAGTTAGAGGGCCAATACTTGGTGGAGATTATGGATATGTCTGCCCCTGTATCCAACATGCCTTTGAATTTCCTTTTATAAATTTCGATGGGTATAACCGGCCGCTTGGCCTGAGAAATTCTGGCAGTGTACCCAACTAGATAGTTAGCAGGTGGCTGGTGGGCTTGGTTCTGTGTGGCTGCATAACCAACAATGAAGTTGGCAGAATGGTTGGTACTGTTTAAGCCACCAGCTGTAGGGTGTTCGGACTGACTACACGGATCCTCAAAAAATAATAATGTTTAGCAAGTGGTTCCCCTTTTTTAAAAGTCCATTTAGTTGGCACAGATATTGACAGTATTATCTCTCCATGAGATTCAGGATCCAGAAGTCCGAAATGCACCATAATTCCCTTAAATTTCAGCCAATCGCTCCCCTGAATTAAACCCATACTACCTGGGGGAGCAGGTCCTTTTATCCCTGTTTTTTAGCATGTAGGGGTCTTGACTTGGGTATATTGTGACAGTCTTAGGGCAGAGAATGTCGAGACTGCCACTGCCTGATGGGGTAGGCCAGAGAGCATTTATTGACTGTAATTCTGTGGATTCTGATTCGGAGGATACTGGGCAGGTGGAATGAAGGAGAGTGCCCCTGGATTCAGCTGGGCCTGGGGCTGGCCCCCCCACCCAGTTTCCCGCATTAGGGGAGGCATAGATGTTATTTGAGCCTGCGGGAGCTTGTGGAACCTGGGAGGGGGTCCATGTAACATTTCCTATAAAGGGATTATTAGAATGTTGCCCTGTATTGATAGTTTTAGAAGATGGGCAATCTCTACGGGTGTGTCCCTTCTTTCCGCAGCTAAAGCAGGTTATCTGTCCAGATGAAGCCTGAGGCTGACTTCGCCTCCAAGACCGACAGTCTCTGGCCCAATGTTTTCCTTTTCTGCACCTTGGGCATGGTCCAGGTGGGGCCCTCCGAGGGGTGGAGCTGCGATTATTAGAATAGTTTCTCCGATTATTGTTTATCCTTTGAAGTTTATTGTTTCTCCCCCTAGAGCTGTCTGACATTTCATCCCTCTCCTGATCCTCCTGCTGTATGGGATAAGCCTCTATATCATCCTGTGTTTTATGGGAGGTTAAACCGACATTTCTACAGGCCTTTAGATACCCCATGAGGTCATCCTTTTCCTTAATACTATATAGTAATGCTCGACATTTTTGATTAGCATTCTCATATGCTAAGTTTCGTTTTAGGATTTCTTGAGTGGTTGGGTCTTGAACCTGTCTTTGGATTGTTTCACATAATCTCCCAACAAAATCAAAGTATGGTTCATCACGACCCTGGTAAATTTTCGTATAGCTACCTAGAAATTCTGGGTGGAACCTACTCTTTCCCACGCTTTTAATGCTGTCTCCCGAACAAATTTTAAAATAGGTTCAGGTAATGTCGCTTGTTTTGCTTTCTTTTTTCCATTCACCTTCACCTTTTAGCATGGCAAAAGTTATAGTATGGCCTGATTCCTTTTCTCTTAAAGTGTCAATATTCGGGTTAACCCCATCTGCATACCACATATGCCATTGCATGTACTGTGATTTGTTTAGACAAGTATGGGCTACCATTTCAAAGTCTCCCAATACCCACTGATCATTTTCGCTCCAATCAGCTAAATATTTTAAAGTATAAGGACTTGATATTCCAAACCTGTCGCAAGCCTTCCTAAGCGGGGTTATTGCCTCAATTTTTTAAGTCTTCATGAATCGGTTTTACTTTATCTTTAGATTGGTCATGAGAAAGATTGCTGCGCTTTGCTCTTTGACTCGAGCTAATCTGTTCCTCCCGTTCTTCCTCATCAGAGCTTGTAGTATCTGGCAGAGGAACATCTACCCCCATTGAGGGTATTAACTCTGGGGAGATTTTCAGCTTGGGAATTTGCCTCCTCTGGGTTTTCCTGTTCCTCCTCTAAGTTATCAGCCACATTAGAATTCTTTTTTAGATTTTTTTTGCTGGGAATGTATACACCTTTTTCAAGTCTACAGTTTTGGGGCGTGTTTGTGAGCGGCTTTTAGTTGGTTCACGCCTCAGTATTGGGTATGCGCTAGGTCCTGATTGATAAGTTATGAAATCAGAAATCTCCCTGCGTAACACATCCATTTCTTGGTTTAAGTTTTCAAGTTTCCTATATATTTCTTCCTTTTGTTCTTTCAATCTTATGTGTAACTTCCAAACCTCCTCTTTCTGTCCATCTATTCTATCTCTCTGTCTGTCAATTTCTTCCTCTAAGATAGTGCTGATTTTATCGATATCCTTCTTCTGCTCTTCAAACTTTACTTCAAATTTTAAATCCTGTTTAGTAATTTTACTTTCCTGTTCTTCTAATTTTTTCTTTGAATTTTAAATCCTGTTCTTCTAATTTTTTCTTTTTGAATTTTTAAATCCTGTTCTTCTAATTTTTCTTTTGAATTTTAAATCCTGTTCTTCTAATTTTTTCCTCAAATTTTAAAATCTGGTTAATAATTTTACTTTCCTGTTCTTCTAATTTCTTTTCAAATTTTAAACTCTGTTTAATAATTCTGTCCTCAAGCTTTAAGACCAGTCTACCTGTAGCTTTATGATCCTCACTTATTTCTTCAATCGCTGAGTAAACCTCGTCCCTTAAGATTGCATTCAATTTATTACTTTCTTCCCTCTCTCTATTAAACATTGTCCTTACACAAAGGTACAGTTTAAAAATCGCAAGGACCCAGATGATTTGTGAAAAGATAGAGTAGTTCTCAGAAAGGAACTTTATAGACTGGGCTATGTATGGTTCTGAGCCAATAAAAGATACAATGTATCTATACCATGAGATATCCATCATTTTACTCACGGTTCGGAGGCAGATGATCTCTGTCCGATGATAATTAGACCAGGCGATGTTCGTGGTGCCCACCCAGGGGCGCCAAATGTCGGGGCGCTCCGCGGGGGTCCCCGACAGTGCCGGGAAGCGAGGGTTCCCTTCTACCTCCGAAGCCGGCGAGGAATGGATGAACACTCAGGAATCCGATGCAGTTTTAAAAGGCTTTACTTATCACAGGTTCAGGCATACAAATCAGCAAAAGGAAAAACCCGATGCTTAGGATTCCAGGCTAGAACCCCAGCCACGTGTAGGCCAAGATGGCGACCACCACGTGTAAAACTTCCAAGGGGAATAAGCGCTCACAAGGCGAGATCCCACCGGGAAGAAGAAGCCCGGGAGGCGGGGACCGGCAGCCTAGTTTATACCCCCCGCAACTCAGACCTTCCTCCCATTGTTATGGAAAGCAGGGGGAGGGTCCAATGCCCTCAGGTAATCCCTCCCTGCATCTCACCTAGGGCCTTTACTGTGCTAATGTTTTGAGCCGGGAATGCCTTTGAAATGTAGAGAAGGGGGTTTCTGAGATGGCATGTCACTGTACCAAAGATCAACACCAATGCCAGTTAAATATTTCTCCAAGCCTTCACAAGTCTCCTCTACTTCATTGTAGTTTTATATTTTATCAGGGGAGCCATGCTTGTTTGTTTGGAAGCAAACAGCATTTCTCTCTGGTCTAATTACTTAGGTGTCCTACGTGGCCAGGCTAATATGCTGGTAAGATCTAGCTAGTCCCACGATGATTGTGATAGCATGGGAGAATATTTATACCAGCTAGTACAGCATACATGGTCGGATAAACTGCCACATTTAGACTACCCCCCCTTATCTACGGAGTGATTTGGGGGAGGCAATCCAGAGCAGATGCAGCGGCCCTTAGGAGTCCTGCAACATAAGATGGGTGTTGGGGTGAATATTCTTTCCCATTCTGTGGACTGCTTTTGTATCTTAGTCACTGTTTCTTTTGAGGTGCAGAAGCTTTTTTAGTTTCATGTAGTCCCATATGTTTATCTTTTCTTCTAGTTGCTTTGTTAGTGATGTTTCACCTTGAAGATACCTTTTAGCTTCAATGTCATGGAGGGGTTTTTCCTATATTTTCTTCAATGTACTTTATGGATTCAAGTCTGATATTGAGATATTTAATCCATTTTGATCTGATTTTTGTGCATGGTATTAGACACAGGTCCAAATTCATTTTTTACATGTCGCTGCCCAGTTTTCCCCAACACCACTTGTTGAAGAGGCTTTCCTTACTCCATTTTAGACTCATTGCACCTTTATCAAAGATTAAATGATCATGTGTTTGAGGTTGGGTGTCAAGGTACTCAATTCTATTCCATAGGTCCGCAGGTCTGTTTTTATTCCAATACCATGCTGTTTTAATTACTACTGCCTTGTAGTACAGTTTGAAGTTGGGAAAGGTGATGCCTCCCATCTTCTTTTTCCCGAGGATTGCTTTAGCTATCCTTGGGGGTTTATTATTCCATACAAATTTCAGGAGCGTTTGGTCAATTTCTTTGAAGAATGTCATCGGTATCCTCATAGGGACTGCATTGAATCTGTACAGAGCTCTAGGGAGTATTACCATTTTGACAATGTTGATTCTCCCCATCCATGAGCAGGGAATGTGTTTACATTTCCTTGTGTCCTCTTTTATCTCTTGGAGCAGTGTCTTGTAGTTTTCTTTGTATAGGTCCTTTACATACTTGGGTAAGTTGATTCCTAGGTATTTGATTTTCTGTGGCACAATTGTGAATGGAATAGTTTCCTTAATATCCCTTTCTTCTCTTTTTGTTATTTGTATATAGGAAATCCACTGACTTTTTGGGTGTTGATTTTGTATCCTGCCACTCTACTATATCGTCTATTGTTTCTAGGAGTTTTTGGTAGAGAGTTTAGGGTTCTCTAGGTATAATATTATGTCATCTGCAAGTAATGATAGCTTGACTT